>JAJIBD010031796.1:0-32601 GCA_021461705.1 Cryptotis parvus
GTTCGATCCCCGGCATCCCATATGGTCCCCCAAGCACCGCCAGGAGTAATTCCTGAGTGCAGAGCCAGGAGAAACCCCCTGAGCATTGCCGGGTGTGACCCAAAAAAGCAAAAAAAAAAAAAAATTGTTGTGGGCAACAGATTAGCAACTGGCATCTTCAAAGGTTCCCAGATGATTCTAAGGAACATTCTAAGGATTAAAATTTCAGAACATTACACCAATGTAATTCTTGTATTTCCACAAGTAGGATAACTTTATAGATCAATAAAAGAAGGAAGCGCTTTTATGATGTGATTTGGGAGGGACTCCAGAACATCCAAAATAACCTACTTTCAAAGTTATTCTCTCTCTGCACAGTGTTTGGGAAAATTACCTCGAAAAAGATAATTTCTTCGAATGATGGCTTTACAACTTAAATGAGGATAATTCCTCTGAGAAGGATAATACATTAAGTGGTTATCAGTTATTAACACTCTGGAGTGCTTGTTTATCCGATTATTTTTCTTCTTGGCAGTGGAGTAAGGAGTAGGGTACCAAGTGAAATATGATATGGGTCAAGAAGATAAGGATTTAAAGTCAGTTCTAGGATGGACTAGTGGACCAAAGATAATCTATAGTCAAAGTGGGTGAGTTTGTATGAAAAAGAGAAATTAGATGTGAGATTTCTGGAGGTCAGAGAAACCTATGAAGCAAACCAGAAGGACTAAGTTTTGATGGTTAGCAGTTAAGTAGAGGGTCAGGAGAGTAACTAGCAGCTCATAAGTGATGACCCCTTTCCAGCTATAGAAAACAGGCATCCATATGTGGGTAATCAGAATGCAGTGTGAGAGAGCAGAAAGCCCAAAATGCAACCCAGTCCAGACTCAAACAGGAAATTCCTCCTGACTGATAGACCTTAGATGGGCAGGCGGGGCCCAAGCTAACTTCTTTTCTTTTTTCTTAATATTTTATTATACCACTGTGAGATATACAATTACAAAGATGTTCATATTTGGGTTTCTGTCATACAGTGTTCCAGTACCCATCCCTCCACCAGTGCCCATTTCCCACCCCCAATGTCCCTGATTCCCGTCCCCCTCCCGTAGTCTGCCTCTATGGCAGGTTCTTTATTTCTTTCTCTTTCTCTCTCTCTCTCTCTCTTTCTCTTTTCCTTCCCTTCCACATTGTGGATTACAATACATACATTAAGAGGTTTTCATGTGTATCTTTTTGCCTGAATTTAATGCTCTGTTCTAGGTTGGTATTAGCACTTTCAACAACTTATTTTCTAAGAAAAGCCCCACGTGAATACAGATGGTCCAAGCGGTAACCACGTGACTGATATGGATTTGACTAAAAGAAAATGTATTGCTCAAGAAACTACGCAAATGCTAACCTTCAAATCTATAGGGCAAGGGGTCTATGAACTTAGAATGGATATGTTAAGAATGGTATGTTGAAAAGAACTATTAAAACATAACAATGTCTGCTGGAGATTCTTGAGTATGAAAATGCCAGCAAAATTATAACTGGCTGAATTTTAGGAGGTCAAGAAGACCAGCTTGTTAACCAAGAGGATCCATGTCTGATTATGTGAGACAGGACAAACCTTAAAAATAAGCTCCAGACCAGGTCGTAGAAAAGGATTTTTGAAGGGAACAGATATTAATTCCACATCATTCTCTTGGCTGAAGCTGTGAAATAGAAGGAAAAAACTGAGCTTTTAAGCAACACACTTCAATATGGAAGAAGTATAGGAAGGGTACCTATGAGAACTCCAACCTTACAATTTTGTCCAGGGAAGGTTCTACATGCATGCATTTCCCTTGCAATTTCCTCCTCTTTTATTACAGACTGCAAACACACTCAGTAGGAAGTCTAGCAATATCCGCAAGACTGTGAATCTGGCTGGACAGTGACAATGAGAGTGTGAAGGGGGTGGGGCGGAATGGGGGCTGCCCAAAACCCAGGCAGACTCCTCCGAGCTGCAGCAGAACGACTCTTGAATACTGTTGACTTAAAAGACATCTCTTCCTGCTGTTTAATGAGCCCCCTGGGAGCTTCCAATGTGAATGGAAATCACGACTTGACGTGAACGTGAAAGATTATGAGTCAGCAGGACTGATGTGATTCTTAACAGAGTGTTAATGTATTTGCTGTGATTTCACAAGTCTGCTTTGGCCACAATGTCATATTATGTTAATCCCTGAAATATTACTACACATAGGTATATGCTCTCTATCCAAGGAGTATGGGGAGTGGGGAGTTAGTACATGTGATTTCTTTTTCTTAAAGAGATACAAACCCTTTTACTCAAAGAACTAGTAAGCAAAAGTACTAGATTTGCCCTACTATTTTGGAACACGGTCTTTTGTCATCTGTGCCCATGAGATTGCAGAATCTTTTGAAAGGGTGATGGGATGTCAGCCTAAGCTACACAGAAAGGCACTAAACTTAGGGTGACATGTGATTGTAGTATTTGTCAGCCTGGAAATATTACTCTGCAAATTTTGTCTAGACTGCAGAAATCATTTTTCCTATATGTCTTCCTATCATGTTCCCCTAATAATCTTTCTAAAATGCTTCCCTAAACACTGTATAACCAAAACCCAAAATACATCTCTGTAATCGTATATCTCACGGTGGTATAATAAAAATATTA
This sequence comes from Cryptotis parvus, assembly GCA_021461705.1. NCBI lineage: Eukaryota > Metazoa > Chordata > Mammalia > Eulipotyphla > Soricidae > Cryptotis > Cryptotis parvus. The sequence goes on from JAJIBD010031796.1 coordinate 2,642, forward strand.
ATAAAATAAAAAAAAATTAAAAAAGAAAGTAAACAGAAACCAAAAATAGGATAAGGATGTAGCTGAGTGAGTGGTAGGGCATATGCTTTGCACATATGAAGCCCTACTGTAAATACCTGACACTAAAAAATAAACAGAACCAAAACCACCACAACAAAAAAAATAGTGTATATGCTTAAAAAAAGAGAAAAAAAATAAAATGCTTACCTAAACACTTGAACTGAATTTTAATTAAGAGATAGAGAGAAAAATGTAAGGGAGAATGAGAGAGAGAGAAAATAAAGGAGAGAGATATTATTTGCAGCAAAGGGTAGCTTTTTCATTTATCTCCTAAGTTCATTTAAGTCTATAGATAGGTTTAGTTTGTCCATTCTGAAGACCATTTGATGGTTTCATTAGGAAACAGATTTATGCAGGCCACTGAGGGAGATAAAGACCAGTTAATCCTAGCTGTTTGTGAATGAATGTGGAGGATTTTTAACACAGAAACCAGTCCCAGGACACACAAATCAGAGAAGCTAAAGACACAGGCACATGTGGGAGCCTGTGTGCACAGGAATCTGATCAGCTTTCTGCAGACGATGCTCAGAAACAATGCTGCAGTACAAGGCTTACATGTTCAGTTACAGTCTCTGGATTAGCTGAGTGGGTCTTAGCACCACTGTGAGTGAAAGCAAAGAAGGTGGTTAGCAAGGTTTTCTACTGAGGAGTACAAGCTGCCCCAGGGAGGTAGGCACTTTCACTGGCAAAAGGAACTCTTTGTCTTCTTGAGTTTAACAGAGCAATGCAGGGAGGCCCAGACACACCTCTACTCAGGGCACAGGAGCTATTCCAGCTGAGGTAATAGAGCACCTTCTCCTGCAGCAAACGTGCTGCCACAGCACTCAAGACCGTGTCATATTAGACTTGCCTTCTGTTCCTCAAGAATTTGTAGTCCAGTTCAGAAGGAAAAAAGACAGATATAGTAAGAGTGCATTCATTTGTGGTATATAAGAAAAAATATCCAAGGCCAGGCAAAATATATATATAACAGGAGGATTTATCAATGGTTAGAATCTACAAGGTGTGTGGGGGATAGAAATTAGGTGAGATAGAAAAGGGATCATAACAGTATGCTAAAAAATGTCGAAAGTACTAATACCAACCTAGAACTGAGCATTAAATACAGGCAAAAGATACACATAACAACCCTTTAATGTATGTTCTGTAATCCATAGTCTGGAAGGGAAGGAAAAGAGAAAGAGAGAGAGAGAAAGGGAAAGAAATAAAGAACCTGCCATGGAGGAGGGCTGGGGGAGGGAGGGAGGGAAACGGGGAGGTTGGTGGTGGGAGATGGGCACTGGTGGTGGGATGGGTGCTGGAACACTGTATGACCAAAACCCAAATATGAACATCTTTGTAATTGTATATCTCATGGTGGTATAATAAAATACTTATAAAAAAAAAGAAAAGGGATCCTAATGCCTGACTGACTAGAACTGAGCATTGATTGTAGGTAAAGAGATATACATGATAACCCCTAAATGCAATATTTACGGGTTATATTGCCTATATATACAACCCCTAAATTGCAAGCCACAATGTGCAAAAGAAGTGGGGAGGGAGGGAGAGAGAGGAAATGCAACCACAGAGGCAGTCTGTGTGTATGTGTGTGTGTGTGGGGGGGGGGGTCTGGGGACATTGGTACTGGGAAAGGGTGCAGTGGTGGAGGGATGGGTGTTGTAACACTATATGACTGAAACCCAATCATGAACAGCTTTGTAATTGTGTATCTCATGGTGATATAATAAAAAAAATTTTTTTTAAAAAAAAGGAATTTGTAGTCCAGTGGAGGAAAGGTCAGCAAACTAACCTTAATTCTTACAATTTAGATAAGTTTCTAGAGTGTGTGTGGATGTGTGTGTATGGGGTGGTTGCAGGGGGAGGGGGCTGTCATTTTTCAAACATTTCAACTGCCCAACAAACAGGTTCACCTTGGTGTCTGTGACTGAAAGAGAATCAAGTTCTAAGCACATAAAAGTAAAGCAGAGGCCGGAGTGATAGCACATCCGATAGGGTGTTTGCCTTGCACACGCTGACCAGCGTTGGATCCCCCAGCATCCCATATGGTCCCAGCATCCCATATGGTCCCATGAGCACTGCCAGGAGTAATTTCTGAGTGCAGAGCCAGGAGTAACCCTGAGCATTGCTGGGTGTGACCCAAAAAAGCAAAAAAAAAAAAAAAAAAAAAAAGTAAAAGCAGATACATCCAATTAGTAAATGAGATCATTGCTAGTAACTCTGCATTTGAGCCCAGTACTAGAATATTTAATCTCTTGCTACATATATTCCACAGTTTTTCCCAGTATATGCAGAGATGATTCTTCTACTTAACAATTAAAACTGAATATTTGGCTGACATGACTTTGCAAAATCAACCATTTTGGTGGCTTTCTTTCTTGAGATGGCTGCAAATGGCGATGTCTCCATGATGCAAATCACCTTAATACCATTTCTTTTCCCTAAAGGTCACATGTTATGTTATTGTAATGTACTTGGTCTTCTCTGGAACTCTTAAATAGTGCTTTCTTCATAGCTCTTTTCTTAGCTAGTTTAGCTCTCACTGTGCCCAGCTGCTCATGAGATGCCCGGGGTGGGGGATGGCGGGTTCTGGCCCTGGCCTGCCACCCCAGCAGAGCCTCACAATAAGCCAGACCACCCCTCACTCCATGAGGACCTCCATTTTCCACATCCGGACTTCCCCCTCGCCAGAACTCCACCCAGCAGACCAGCCTACCACAGCCCGGCTCGCGCGGCCTCAAGCGGCGTCACGGTTCATCAACAAATGCTGGATTTAAAGATGACTACAAGAGTATGCTACCGTGCAGGCAGAGCCTGGCAAGCTACCCGTGTCGTATTTGATATGCCAGATACCAGTAACAATTATAGACCTCATTCCCATGACCTGATGGAATGGTTTGAGGCTCTTTATGTTCCTGGAGCAAGCAGGTGCCCTTGGGCTCTACTAGCATGAGACAGGTCATATGGAGATGTTACTGGTGCCCGCTCGAGCCAATTGACGATGAATGGGAAGACAGTGATACAGAGTTTAGGAATTATAGTACCTAATACTTCAAGTGTTTTTAAATGACATGAAAAGGTGATAGGTTTTTTTAAATAATTTCTAGGGTTTCTTCTTTCCCTGATATTCACAATATCTGAACTTTGTATTGTTATTAGAACAACAGAGAACTATAAAACTAATAGAACCTATGCCTTACTAATAGAATCTGTACGTAACTAATAAAATCTATGTCTTACTAATAGAACCTGTGCCTTACTTATAGAATCTGTGCCTTACTAATAAAACCTATGCCTTACTAATAGAATCTGTGTCTTACTTATAGAACCTGTGCCTTGCTAATAGAACCTGTGCCTTACTTATATAGGTTTTAATTTAGCTTGTTTAAGATAGGATCCAGTAAGTGTTTGATATTTTGAGGTACACCAAGCAGTACTCAGGACTCTTGGAGGTCTTTCCTGGCAATTTTTGGCTGTTGTTTTAATGCAGGGACCAGTGTTACAGTATTGCATGATCCTTGTGCTGCTGGAATTATCTGTGTCACCATAGTAGGGCTTAGAGGCCTCTAAGATCGTGTCTGGTAATGCTTAGTGGACAAGTGGTTGAATCAGGGTTGAGAGCATTTATTTGCTTATTTGTTTGGGGACCACACATGGCATTGCTCAGGACTTATTCTTGGCTCTGTCCTCAAGAATCAGTCCTAGTGCTTGAGCGTGTTTAAGGCATTTGTTGTAGCCTCAGGATCTAACTCTCTGGCCTACTAAAACCTATATTTTAATGAGCACCCCCCAAAGGCCAAATGCACACAAATATCTGTTTTATAAGTAGCATTTTTCAATCTAAAACTGTAACTTTAATAGAGTGCAATGAGTTTTAAATAAAGGAAAGAATTTCCCAATTGACTTAAATGAGGATTTTTCAATCATGAGTGAATTGAGACAGAGTTTGGCTGGATGAGTTCATGCCCTCAGGAAACCTAGAGAAACTCAGATTTGCACAGAATCTTTTCATATTTAATGCAACACTATCAGGGAAAACGTTAACTGAAAATGTCATTGATAGACTCAAAGAAGATAATGTAATATAATAAAGTATAAAACAACTTATAAGTGATTATTACATATAAAAAGTTCATTGTTTACAAGGTATGCTGGTGTTTTTTGTTTTGTTTTTTGCTTTGTTTTTGTGGCTATACCTGGTCTTGATCAAGGATCCCTGACTCTGGGCTCAGGAATCACTCCTCGCAGTTTCAGAATACTGTAAGGGGAGTCAGGGAATGAATCCAGGTCAGCTGCTTGCAGGGCAAAAGAGCCGACCCACTGTAGAGTTGCTTTAATCCTGAGGATTGTTTTTTAATAAAAAAAAATAGGGGGAACAGAGTTATAATACACTGGGTAGGGCACTTGCCTTGCATATGGCTGACCAGAGATTTGATCCAGGATTTTCCTCACTTATTCACTCCTTGTCCAAGAACTTGACCCTAAAGCACCTACCAGAGAAGGGGGTGATACAGGGAGTCATAGTTTGAGGGAGCAGGGAAGAAAGCAGGAAAGAACACAGCAAGCCTCAGCTGAGGGTCCACCATCGCATCTGGAAGTCAGTTGACTCATGGACCCCCCACATTTGCACCTTTTCCCTTTCCCAGCAGAAGTAAGGAGTACCTGCTCTCTCACTGCTCTTCATCCACATCATACCTTTTTCATTGCTAGTGGGTTCTTTTACTCTTTAAAAGTAAGTAAACTAGTTTTCTGGAGTAAAGGTGCCAAGCCTTGGAGAGATCTCACTGGTCCCTTCTGCACCAAAATTGGGTGTCTTTACTCAACATTTTATGCAGCTGTCCACTCTGAGAGGACCCATTCCCATGCCCTGGCCCTAGTTTCAGGTGTCTGAACCTCTCAACCACCATAGATAGTCAGAACTGAGGGCTCATTGGAGTGTGGCTTATGTAATACACATGGACACCATGATCCATGAGAATAGGAGTGAATTAATTATGTCAAGAACGAGTTAGCAATCCTCTGAAGCATTTTAAAAAGGGATACCAACTGTTTACACAGTGTACTTTAGGGACATTTTTATGAAACACTTCCAACTGTGGTATCCTAATATTGACCCCTGAGCTCAACAGTAACCTGGTGTGATTGCTTCCATATTTTAAGTCACCAATTTTAAGCAGTTGCTCTAGACAGTACTGAACAACAGAATGCAAATTAAAAACTCATAATCTAGGATCTGCTGGGGTCAAAGAGATAGCCCAGCAGGTGGGGCACTACCTTGTTCATGGCCCACCCTGGTTCCATCCCTGGCAGTCATTCCGTGTATTCCCCCAGAACCACTAGGAGCGATTTCTAAAGGCAGGGCCAGGACTAACCTCTGAGCAATGATGGGTGTCTCCACACACACACGCACACACACACACACAAATGAATCTAGGATCGGCTGTCAGGTGGAAAGTGGGGGGCTGAAGGTGATGCTCAGTCTTCAGTCTCTGGCTCCCTTTCACGAGAATTGTGGGCCTTCTTCAAAGCCAGTCTACAGGAGAAGTCTCTTCCTTCATATTAGTATGAGAAGTGACAGATAAAAGAAGTTTTCTTTTGCTTTTCAAAATAGCAGAGTACCTGGGTTTGTGTTTGGGGGAAGCAAAATCTTCAACCTTGCCCTCCCTTACCCTCCCCCCACACACACACACAAACACACTCTGGCTCAAGCTCGGCACCTCTCAGGCTGGTGGCCAGACCCCATTCTCAGAGGCAGCTTCACACCGCATTTAGGCTTGTCCGCAGAGACTCTGACTGAGCCTGTCTCAGCCCAGCACAGAATCACGCTGGCTTGCTTCGGGCCAGGCAACCCCCTCTTCCTGGGTCCATCCAAAGCGTCCTACTCCCCCTTCCCATCTCCCCCACCCCCCCGTCATCTCCATTTAGGACGGGCATTTCCGTAGGATCATTAGATGAGGGGGGCCCCGGGAGCAGCCACCTGCCTCCGCACGCCCCTCCCGACCCACTCACCCACGCGTCTGCTACCGGCTCCCCAGCTCCGGCCGGGACTAGCGGTCAGGTGAGGTTACCTGGACTCCGGGAAGCCCCTAGGGGCTCTGCGGTCCTTCCCCTCCGAGGTTCCCCCGCTCCCCGCTCCCCGCCACCCCCCCGGCTCCTGCCCCCTCTCTCCCTCGGTCGTGCGTCCCCGGCCCTCGGGCTCCGGGCGCGCAGCGACAGCCGCACGCCGCGCTCGGCTCCCCTCCGCCGACCTGGCGTGACGCAGGCGGAGTCTACTTAAGGGCGGATTAGAGGCGGCGGCCGCGGATTCCGAGTCCCGCAGCTCGATCCCCGCGCTCCGCCCTGGCCTCGCAGGCGGCCGCGCGGGAGCGCCGGTGCCAGTTCGAGCGCCAGCCCCTGGGACTGCTACCCGGTGCGGGTCGGGCCCGCAGCCCCCAGCAGGCGAGCAGCGAGCACCAGCCGGCGCCCCGCCCCTGCCCCGACACCCTGGGCCGGGCGACCTGAACCCCGGACGGCGCGGGAGGTTCGTGCCCGCGTCCCGGACGGCTCCTCCTGCCCCTTTGGTCTGGGCGCACTGGGGTTTCTTTCCCTATTTCCCTCTACCAAGTACAAGAAAAAAGCGAGAGGGAAATCTGTGGATTAAACCGGTTTTTTTTTTTTTTTTGCTTCTTTTAATTGGAGGGGGGCCCACTTCGCTCCCAGTCGGGAGTGCGGCCCGGGAGGGCCAGGAGCGGGAACGTGCCCGGTATTGCCCAGTCTTTGTCTGCCGCCTCCGGATGCACAGCGATGGGGGAATGGACCATCTTGGAGAGGCTGCTGGAAGCCGCGGTGCAGCAGCACTCCACTATGATCGGGAGGTAAGGGCGCCGAGCCGGCCGTCACCGTCCGCGGGGCCCCGTCGGGCGAACCCCCGGGGAATCCTTTCTTGGGTCCGCACTGAGCCCCAGCGCCCCGAGCCCAACCTCTGCCCCTTCCCATCGTCCTGCGCTTGTGTCCCCTGCGTGGAGGGGATTACCTGAGCCCCCGAGATGTCCCCCTCCTCCAGCTGCTCCATCTCTTTCCTGAGCAGCCCCGCGGTGGGTTCACTCTTCCATCAGAAAAGGAGTTGTTATCTCAGTCGTGGTCCCCCCACTACCCCCACTCTGGGGAATCAGAGCCAAGCTCCATCCAGTTCCCTAAATAGAATCTACAAGGAAAGCAGGATTGTATTTGGACAGAGGAGGACAACTGGGGAGAAGGGTTTGCTCTTCAGAGCAGATGTGTCTACCCAACAAACGTTTATTAATCTAAACTGATTTGGGTGTCAAAACTTGCAGTGCTAGGAAACCACACATCCAACTGACAACAGGCTGTGTGTGTACGTGTGTTAGCTGTTTATATAAAGCATTGAGATCAGTATTCATATTGAGTATAAATATCCACTTGGAGTAGTTATATACCCACTGAAGACATTGAAATGTAGACTGTCCAGACAGTCCGTGCATTTGCCATCTCCAGAGTGAAGGTGTCTCCTCTGTGCGGTCCATATTAGACAGGTGAAATGTATCTATTGCTAATATACCATGTCCAGTGGTTGGAGATATGTATACTTGAGATCCCAATATCAGTCCACCAGCACCCAGCAGAAATGAAAAAGACAAGAATATTTCCTAGCTTCCCAGTTCAGTACCGGGCAGGGATGGACAGCTCCCGAGTCACAGGACTGGCAAAGGGAAGGAAGGAGCAGGGCTTTCCTAAGTCAGTGACTCAGCCCATGAGAACCTCTCTCCCTTCCCTCTCCCTCCCTGCTCAGGATCCTGTTGACTGTGGTGGTGATCTTCCGGATCCTCATTGTGGCCATTGTGGGGAGACGGTGTACGATGATGAGCAGACCATGTTTGTATGCAACACCCTGCAGCCCGGCTGTAATCAGGCTTGCTATGACCGCGCCTTCCCCATCTCCCACATACGATACTGGGTCTTCCAGATCATAATGGTGTGTACCCCCAGCCTCTGCTTCATCACCTACTCTGTGCACCAGTCCGCCAAGCAGCGAGAACGCCGCTACTCTACTGTCTTCCTAGCCCTGGACAGAGACCCCCTGAGTCCATGGGGGTCCTGGAGGAACTGGGGGGTGGGAGCAGTAGCAGTGGCAAGCGAGAAGATAAGAAGTTGCAAAATGCCATTGTCAATGGGGTACTGCAGAATACAGAGAACACCAGCAAGGAGACAGAGCCAGATTGTTTAGAGGTTAAGGAGCTGACCCCACACCATCAGGACTTCGTACTGCAGCACGATCCAAGCTCCGAAGGCAGGAAGGCATCTCCCGCTTCTATATTATTCAAGTGGTGTTCGAAATGCCCTGGAGATTGGATTTCTGGTGGGTCAGTACTTTCTCTATGGCTTCAGTGTCCCGGGGTTGTATGAATGTGACCGCTATCCCTGCATCAAGGAAGTGGAGTGTTATGTGTCTCGGCCACTGAAAAGACCGTCTTTCTAGTGTTCATGTTTGCTGTGAGTGGCATCTGTGTGGTGCTCAACCTGGCTGAACTCAACCACCTGGGATGGCGCAAAGATCAAGCTGGCTGTGCGAGGGGCCCAGGCCAAGAGAAAGTCTGTCTATGAGATCCGCAACAAAGACCTGCCCAGCGCCAGTGTTCCCAATTTTGGCAGGACTCAGTCCAGCGATTCTGCCTATGTGTGAAGGGAGCAATTTTTTAAAAAAGGCCTAGGGTATATAGTAATGCAGATAACTTGCTCAAGAATGGCTGTATCTACCCTCATTTAGGTGACTGTCACCATTGAGATGTAGAATAAGGTTGGATAAGGAAAAAATCTTGGATGAGTAGAAGAGAGAGAGAAGATAGAACCATTGCCACCTGTCCTGGTTGCACAGAGACAGCCAGGTAGAATCAGGAGATGGATGAGTGGCACTTCTTGGACACTTTTATTATGTGGCCCAGACTATTTTTGATAACTGTGGACCTGCACAGCTACCAAATGGAACTTGACTCTGCTGAACTCTATGTCTGGTGAAAGGTGTGATTCAAATATTTCGTTGGCACAAAATGTGTGACCTATCTCAGTACATCCCTCCATCTTGGGCTGTAGGAAATCATCCCAGAGGCATCCTTCTCATACCTCTCCATCAGCATGCCCCTATTCCTCAATCCAGGATAGCATGCCAGCTTTTTTCCTTTCAGAATCTGGCCTTACTGCATACCTAATATGGTTTATCTGCAGGCTAGGGAAATGACATGGGGTGCTTTTTTGAAATATGACCATGAAGAGGTTTGCATTAGAGCCCCATCTGACTAGCCCTTAGTCATTATGAAAACCTTAGGGAATGTCTCAGTATTTCCAATTTTCTAACTCAAACTGCACTGGTGCTCTTTATTAGGGCAGGGGTTGGGTGGGAGGGAGGGAACTGCAATATGCAACTGTAACACTTCTGTAAGATGGTTTGTTGCACTGTTAGGCATGTGGTTATAAGCTTTGGGATATTTCTGCCTTCCAGCTTGTGGATTTTGGATAGCATTAAAAGTATTTTTTGTTGTTGTTGTTGTTCATATTGTGGGTGTCCACCCAAGCCGCAGGATTTCTAACGGATATGTTTCCCTTGTTTTCTTACATCATTCTGTTGAGCAACAACATGGAATTGATGCATGTTGCTGCACTTCATTTTGCCATGGTTTGAATTTACCTGTGTGCTCACACCAGAGACCTTAATGAGCCGTGTCAATCCTGATTTATGATTTTTATCAGTTATTTTGAGACACAAACTCTAGCATAAGAAACCTAGAACTAAACACTCTTGACTAACAGGTGTTTACGGATGCTTATTTGAGACATATACCAAAGGTCAAAAGCCTATTGTTTTGGACTGTGAATATGTTCTCTCCTCCTTGCTCTTATTTATTTAAGTGCCATAACTGAACCTTTCATGTCCACTGCATATTATGTTCAAGCATTGGCCAATAGTATATTTGGATAATGTGCTTTTACTGAGTTCTCTGTTTCCTTTGCATTATATTTATGATTTTTGATTTAGATATGTAAATGGTATACCACACAACTGAGGATTTGTTTAAAATAAAGTTCTTGCCTTTTTTGTAAAATGGGAAGTCTTCATTTTTTCTGTTTATATTAAGGTTCTAGTTAAATGTATGTTCAAAATGTTTTGTCACTTATTCATAAAAGCATAACATTTAGGGAAAGAAGTAAAGGATGAATGAATAGTATTTGAAGAAAGACCAATAAAGTCCAATTAACCTCTAATAGATGAGAGGAAGCTAGTACATTTTATGTTTAAATAGAGTGTAATGAGGTATTCTAATAGTATTCACTAACCCTTTTCTATCTTAGCCTGAGATTCTCTGCTGATCTGAAGATATTTCTTATAATAAAATGTCAACCCTTTATAATATCAGTTCACTCTTGGAGTGTATTTTTATTTTCCATTGTTTTTTTTCTGTCCGTTTGTCACATTTTGCAGCTATATGATGCTTCTTATCATCTCTATCTTTTTTGGCGGTGGGGGTAGTTCGGGCCACACCCAGCAGTGTCCAGGGCTTACTCCTGGTTCTGTGCTCAGGGATCCATCTTGGCTGGCCTTGGGGAGCATAAAGGACCTGCTGTTTAGAATTGTATTAGTCAAAATAGTGTAGCAAACCCCTCCAAACCACTGTTGCCCTATCCAACTTTCTGTAATGATAGAAATTTCTATTTTTGCTGCACAATATGGAAATTACTAGCCCATGAAGTAGTGAAATCATAAAATATGGTGAGGCAGCTGAAATATAAATTTCTAATTTTAATTAATTAAAGCAGCCAGATGTGGATAGCTGCTAGATTTTAATAATTTCTTATTTGGTACTTTAAAATAGTAATGACTTTATATAAAACACATGAGGGGCCACACCTGGTGATGGTCACGGATTATTCCTGGCTCTGCACTCAAGAATTGTTCCTGGAGGTGCTTGAGAGAACATATGGGATACTGGGAATCAAACCTGTATTGGACACAAGTAAGGCAAGCTCCCTACCTACAAGAGTAGCTCTCCAGCCCTGATCTTTTTTTATGTACCATAATATACTCTTTCAAAAACATATTTTATTCATTATTGCCTATTTTGGTTTAAGTGTAGTCCCATTAATTCAGTAGACTGGTACTATCGCTTTAACATTATTTAATTTCATTAGATATTTGGCCAGAACATTCCAAAATAATGTGGAATTTCCAGGACATTTGCACTACAAATTCAATTGTTGCACCATTTAACTATAGCAGTTGCAGATGCAATTTTAGAGTGAAACTGTGCTTATTTCAATCTTTAGGTTTCCATCTACCATATATATGCACAGTAGAAGATGATTATCCTTGAGTTAGAGAAACAGTTCCTCCTCTGTTTTGTATTTGGTGAGCTAAAAATGTTTTAAGACACCTCCAAAAGATGGAGAAAGAGTGTTGCTTGAGAGCTCTTAGCATATGCTAGGGTGTGAAAGAAGTAGGAATCTGTGTAGAAAACAAGAACTGTTGCATTTATGGAAGATGTAAAATTGAAGAGCTATAGTGTTTCCTGGTAGAGATGCATCAGTAGGGCTGGTTTATTTTAGTTCTTTAATGTTGTCAAACACCTGCAAATAGCAAGATTAATTCACTTGTCAGTAATGGAGAAGGAAGACACCTAGGATTGTAGAGTTATCCTTCTGAATGAATGGTGTATGTAAGTTTGATTCTTTTGCTTTCTGTTTAATGAAGGAAAGATCCTGATTTGATGGTTCACACAGCTTTGTGAGAGATGTGATCTTAATTTGTAACTTCTAGAGAGGACAGAACCAATATATCTTTTAAATGTAAGTCTTTTAAATTTAAGAGTCTTTGGTCAATTTTAGGCTGTTTTGGTTACTGTGTATGCATGAGTATAGTGGACACCAATACAGAAACTGTGTTTAAGTTTGGAGAGAGGAGGGAACACAGAATTAGTACAGTGGGTAGGGCACTTGCCGTGCATGGGGCCAACTTGGGTTTGATCCCCAGTATCCATGAGCACAGAGCCAAGATTGTGGTTGAGCATCATCAGATCTGGCCCACAAACAAAAAGAAAAAGCATAAAAAGTAGTACAAGTTTAGAAAGGAACCTGGATTCAAGTTACTTAGCCTGGGGAAGGAGGAAAAATATAGTAGAGAATTTGTCAGTTTTGAGTTCTCAGATATCAGAAGTGTTAAAATACATGCAGGATGACAGCTGTACTCTGACCTTGGAGGACAGGAGGACAGAATTTAAAACAGAGGGTCAGAAGGCCAGGAAAGTACTAGGAGAACCCTGTTTCTCTTTCACTTCTGCTCTCCTTCCCTCCCATTTCTGGAGCAGAAATAACTGTCTGGTCACCTATTTTCACTAGGAGTATTAACCTCTGCCTATTAAAAACAATTTGTCTGTGTGTGCACAAAACCCTATTCTAAACACCCCTTCAAAGTGGTTTAGTGACCCTGTGCTGAGTCTTCCTAAAAACCACTCTGTCTGTCTCTTGCTGAATAGACATGACATGTTTCTAAATCAGCTTGTGTCTCCTTGTGGGGGTAGGAACAGTGCTTTAGCTGTTGTAATGACACATGCCATTTACTGTCACTGTCTACTTTCAGATGCATGTGCCTCAGTCTCCCATCTGGGAGCCATCTTAATGACTCATCATGGAAGAGGGCTAAGTGTCCCATGAAGTCAAAGCTCTTTATTATATGTTGGAAGAAACCAAAAGAACTGAAGGCCAGATGGTATTTTTCTTGGAAAATAGTGTAAGCACTAGAGAATAAGGAATGCTTAGGAAACAATATTTACCCTGGTTTCACTTTATTTATAGTTGCCTAGTGTGCTATTGGACTGCCATAACAAATTACATCATATCAAAGGTTAGATGGCCTGAACAACAGAAGCTGATTTTCTCACAGTTCTGGAGACAGGAAATCCAGGATCAAAAAATACCCCTTTTCCCTCTGCTGGGGCATTTCCCTTGCTGTCAGATGACCACCTTCTTACTGTGCCCTCCCTTGGTCCATCTCTGGGAGCATGCACCCTATTTCTTGTCTCTCCTATATCCAGATTCTCTCTTTTTTATGAGGACACTAATCAGATTGGATTAGGATTCACCCTATGGCATTTTAGCTTAATTGCTTCTTTATCTCATTTGAGGTCTTTCTCTAAATAGAGTCTCCTCAAACACACAGAATTCAGCCCATTTTCAAACATTTAGGAACCCTTTGGGGGCCATATAATCTATTGTACAAATGACAGTCCTTTGAGAAAGGAAACGGCAGGATAGCTAATGGAATCAAATAGCAGAACAACCTGTGCGAATCGGATCTATCTGGAACAAACTAAGTTTTGTGAATCCTTACTTAAGACAATAGACAGCCATTAAGCTCTTGCTTCGGGGCCTGAAAACCCAAAGATAATAATAACATCTAATCTCAGTTCCTGAGAAGGGCTATGAAGGATACATGGTGGTGAGCGGGAGTCATACAACTAGTAATAAGAAAAATAGCATTTGAAAAACTGAAATTCTGGGGCTGGGGAGAGATAGTACAGGGGGCTAGGGCAGCTGCCTTGCATATTACTGACCTAACTTGGATCATCTGCATCCCATGTGGTTCCCTGAGCAACAGCAGGAATGATTCCTGGGTGCAGAGCCAGGAGTAAGACCTGAGCATGGTGGAATATGTACAAAACCAAAACCAAACAAAAATATGAAATAAGATTTGAATGTCATTGGCCCTCTCTAGACCATCCAAATTAGAATGTTTGCTGTGGTCCTCTAGATATTAGTTGTTGGGCTTTTTGGTGTTGCTTTTTTTTCTGAAGGAAGGTCATTTTTGTTGAAACTTATTTAGAAACAATGTGATGAGAGAATGGAAGGGAGAAGTGTATGTTCAAGAGTGAGCACTTCTAGAGTGAAGCAAGGAAACATAGAGACAAAGAAGTAAGATCCCTATTCACTGGAGAACAGCCACTTGAAGAGCAAGCCCTGACATCAGTACTTTTTGTTTCAGCCTTCCTGTATAATTGTCATGGAGAGCCAGGGTTGAGAACAACTTGAGCAAACAACAATTAAAGTATAATTATGAGAATAAGATAGTTGGAGCATACTTTAAAGGAGTAAAGAACTTTCAGGGTCTTTAAAGAGATCTTTCCTTTAAAGAGGTCTTTCCTTGTACTAATTATACAGGAAATTAGTGAGACATTATAGTGGAATGACAGAAACAACTCTAAGGGCTCTGGGAGTGGAAGGACAAGCTATGGAGACAAGAGGGGCTAACCAAGGCTAGAAACTGCAGTAGACAGAGGAGGAATTCAGGATGAAGCCTGAGAAAAGCAAGCTAGCAAAGGAAAGTTAGCAAGATGGAGCTATAAGCTAAGGGAGATGAAATCTAAAGGAAGAAATTAATTTCTGTTCAGGGACCAGAGAGATCATACAGCTGGTAAGGTACTTACCTTGTATGTGAGCAAACCCAGGTTGTTCTGCAGCACAAATGGTCTTTTAAACCCTTCCAGGAGTTATCTATGACAGCATGCCCAGGGAGTAAGCCCCTTAGCATTTCCAGGCACTTCCATATTGCAGGACCTTTTGAGGTCCTCCAACGAAACCAAACCCTGTTCATCTTGTGAAGTATTTAATAAGATACAGTAGCTAAATAAACGCCAGATGAGACCTGAAAAGCATCTTCCGTTTTCACAAGGGAGTGGCATGAGAAATTAGAAACAATGATTATAGACTTTTTTGTCTTCAATCTCTCCAGACTTTGTGCAGTTTTGATGGAAGCAATTAAAATAATAGCAGGCAAAATGCATGTCTTTCAATCCCATCCCACTTAGAGTTCTAATTCAATCAGGTGTAGTGAGCAACTTTTGTGACTACCCGAAGGATGTGCTCATTTAGGAATTGCTAGACAGCAGCCAGATTGCATGTTAACTAAACAGATCTAGTGGAACCAAGCTCAAGTGAGTAGTCATGGCTAAAATGTACTCAATGTATCTTTTTTTTATTTTTTATTTTTACAATTACAAAGATAGACAATTGAAAAGTTCATATTTGGGTTTTGGTCATCACAGTGTTCTAGCACCCATCCCTCCACCAGTGCCCATCTCCCACCACCAACTACCCCGTTCCCTCCCCCTCCCCCAGCCCTCCTCCATGGCAGGTTCATTATTTCTTTCCCCTTCTCTCTCTTTCTCTTTTCCTTCCCTTCCAGACTATGGATTACAGAACATACATTAAAGGGTTGTCATGTGTATCTTTTTTGCCTCTATTTAATGCTCAGTTCTAGGTTGGCAAGAGTACCCTCGACAATTGTTAGCACACTGTTCCATTTTATGTCTTACCTAACCTCTGACTCCCACATTTGTGATAATTTCCACCTTTGACAAGACCTCCTGATAGATGTTTCACTTGACCTTGGATATTGGTATCATAATATGTACATATATATTTATGTTATGCAAATAAATGCAGTCATTCTGTATCTGTCTCTCTTTTTTCTGGCTAATTTCACTCAACATAATCTTCTCCATGTCCATCCATTTATAGGCAAATTTTATAACTTCATTTTCCTAACAGCTGCATAGTATTCCATTGTGTAGATGTACCAAAGCTTCTTTATCCAGTCATCAATTTTCGGGCACTCTGTTTGCTTCCAGATTCTGACTATTGTGAATAATGCTGCTATGAACATAAAAGTAGGGATGGTGTTTCCGCTGCGTATTTTTGGTTTCCCAGAGTAAATTCCCAGGAGTGGTATGGCTGGGTCAAATGGGAGTTCAATTTCTAGTCTTTGGAGGAATGTCCAAATTGTTTTCCAGAAAGGCTGTACCAGCCGGCATTCCCACCAACAATGGATGAGTATCCCCTTTCCCCCACAACCACGCCAGCACTTGTTGTTCTTGCTCTTTTGAATATGTGCCAGTCTCTGTGGTGTAAAGTGATATCTCATTGTTGTTTTGATTTGCATCTCTCTGATGATTAGGGATGATGAGCATTTTTTCATATGTTTTTTGGCCATTCCAATTCTTCCTTGCTGAAGTTTCTGTTCATTTCTTCTCCCCATTTTTTGATGGGGTTGTTTGTTTTCTTCTTGTAAAGTTCTACCAGTGCCTGATATATCCTGGATATTAACCCCTTATCATATGGGTATTGAGCGAATATTCTTTCTCATTCTGTGGACTGCTTTTGTATCTTAGTCATGTTTCTTTTGAGGTGCAGAAGCTTTTTAGTTTCATCTAGTCCCATATGTTTATCTTTTCTTCTAGTTGCTTTGTTAGTGATGTTTCACCTTTGAAGATGCCTTTAGCTTCAATGTCGTGGGGGGGTTTTTCCTATATTTTCTTCAATGTACTTATGGATTCAAGTCTGATATTGAGATCTTTAATCCATTTTGATCTGATTTTTGTGCATGGTGTTAGACACAGGTCCAAATTCATTTTTTTTGTCGCTGCCCAGTTTTCCCAACACCACTTGTTGAAGAGGCTTTCCTTACTCCAGTTTAGACTCTTTGCACCTTTATCAAAGATTAAACGATCATGTGTTTGAGGTTGGGTGTCAGGATACTCAATTCTATTCCATAGGTCCACAGGTCTGTTTTTATTCCAATACCATGCTGTTTTAATTACTACTGCCTTGTAGTACAGTTTGAAGTTGGGAAAGGTGATGCCTCCCATCTTCTTTTTTTTTCCAGAGGATTGCTTTAGCAATCCTTGGGGGGTTTATTGTTCCATACAAATTTCAGGAGCGTTTGGTCAATTTCTTTGAAGAACGTCATGGGTATCCTTATAGGTACTGCATTGAATCTGTACAGCTCTAGGGAGTATTACCATTTTGACAATGTTGATAATGTCTCTTTTTTGTATCTTGAGAGAAAGGACAGCTTTAATAAGAGAGGCTTCTAGAGGTGCACCAGATTCATGGTTTGACCTGGTCAATGTTTTAAGTCTCTTGCACCATGACAAAAGATGTGAGGAATGAACAAGTCATTTTTATCCAAAAATTAGCAATGTTCTCTATAACATGTTTAACATATCAAAAATTGATCTATCATCTATAATTAAACCCCAATACCTCACAATTCTCAGCCCTTGTTTGAAAGTCCTGATCTCTAATCAAAAAAATAAAATATCTTTTATTATCACTTGTCCCTTGTCACTTGTCTTCCCATTGTTCATCATTTTACTCAAGTGGGCGCCAGTAACCTCTCTATTTGTTAGGAATGAGATCCATTATTGTTACTTTTTTTGGCATATTGAACACACCATGGGTACCTTGCCAGGATCTGCCATGGCTCTGGGTTCATTTCAGGGGGCCCAGTCCTTTACTATGTCAGACCATCAACCATCCAGGGCCCACAGGGCAGAGCCCTGGGGTAGACAAGCCTGTCTCCTGTCTGCCACCTGTCGAGGCAGCCAGGCACTGAAGCCACAGCTATAACACCTTGTGGGGCAGTATTCTTTAATTAAATTCTGTAATTCTTCATCTTCTGAAATACCAATGACAAGAAAGGGCCTAAATAGGCGTTATAAAGAAATCAAGGCAGGTATGATGTATTTCCTACCTTATAGGACTTTCAGCATACCTGAGAGAATAAGATAGCCTCATAAGTTAGAATGTCTACAATATCAAAGGTTCTAAACATTCTGATCTATAAAGGGTAGCGTCACACCCACTGATTATGGCTGTTGGGAAAAGGATCAAGAGATATCAAGACCAGGTGGTATTGAAGTATATTTCCATGAAGAAGAGAGAAAACAGGGAACCAACATAAACACTCAGCTGCTGGCAGAGAAACCTAAGGCATACGTGGGGAACTCAAGGATTTCGTTTTTGCCTGTATTTCCAGATAGAAATAGTGGGAGAGGAAAAGTGATCAGACTGAATCAGTCACAGGAAACCCTGCATAACCGGGAAGAAAATGTCCAAGGTGATGGTGGGGGATTTGGAAGCGTGGCCCCATTAACATGAGTGGGAGTTAGTTAAATCCCAGGCACTGAGCAGACTCTCGTGTCTATTACCACCATTGCTGAACATTGTTATAATATTTCAGAATCACTTAGACTGGATTAAACTGTGTATTATTTTCCTCTTCTAAAGAGAGAATATTCTTTGGAAACTGCTGCTATATTCACCAAACTATCTGTATTTGTGGAAAACTCTGTCACTAGAAAGAAGTAGGCATTTAAATATAGAACTGATGAATTTTGATGCCCTTGAGACATTTGATCTGGAGAAGTGAATCTGTTTTACCTGTCTCTGGGTATGGGCTAACCTTCCGCAAGAAATTGTTTTTGGCAAACAAAATTTCCTTCTGCATATTTTGTTTTCCACCCACATTTTATTATCCCAAAGATGATAAAAGAAAAATCCTAAAGATTGGAAAATCTGAATTTTCTAAAAGTTTCTATTTATAATCTTAATATCAAATATATGTTAAATATTTCCAAACCCTCTTAACTCTTATAATGTTCCTGAAAGGAGAGTGCTAAATATGATTTCCCCCTTTTTTATATGGGGAAATCAAATTGTGCAATAATAAAACAAATCATCTGGGTCATAAAAATAGTGCATAACTATGTCTAGATTGCAGTTTGTTCAGTGTGATGTTAAAGTCAGTTTTTTTTTTTAACATTTTATTATACCACCGTGAGATATACAATTACAACGTTGTTCCATGCTTGGGGTTTCGGTCACACAGTGTTCCAGCACCCGCCCTCCACCAGTGCCCCACAGCCACCACCCATGTCCCCCCAATTCCCTCCCCCTCCCACATCCTGCCTAAATGGCAGGTTCTTTATCTCCCTCTCCTCTCCCTCTCTCTCTCCTACTTCTCCCACACATTAGTAGGTTGCACTACGTACACTCAGAAGCCATCATTTGCATTTTTGTCTGTATTTAATGCTCAGTTCTATGATAGTATCAGACCTTTAGACATGTATTCACACATGTTCCTTCTCTATCTAAACTAACCTCCCTGACTCCCACACGCTTGTGGTAATTTCCACTTTCGGTAAGATCACCTAGTATATTTATGTCATGCAAATAAATGCAGTCATTCTATGTCTCTCTCTTTCCTTCTGACTAATTTCACTCAACATGATTCTTTCCATATCCATCCATTTATAGGAAAATTTCATAACTTCATTTTTTCTGACAGCTGCATAGTATTCCATTGTGTAGATGTACCACAGTTTCTTTATCCAGTCATCAGTTCTCGGGCATACTGGTTGTTTCCAGGTTCTGGCTATTGTGAATAGTGCTGCTATGAAAATAAAAGTGCGGATTGTGTTTCCGCTTTGTGTTTTGGCTTTCCAGGGTATATTCCCAGGAGCGGTATGGCTGGGTCAAAGGGGCCCAATTTCTAGTCTTTGGAGGAATGTCCATATTGTTTTCCAGAAAGGTTGTACAATAAAGTCAGTTTTTAGCATTCCATGAGAACTCTTTTATCTTCAGCTCATCTGCTATATGAGATTTCAGGAAACCTGGCATACTGATCTGCTGCTACCTCGCTCCCAGTAAGAATTTCACTGGAAATTTCTCCCATACCTGTCTCCTCATCAAAGATTCTTTACTGGATGGTTTTAGTACAGCATATGAGTATGAGATCCTTCGAGGCATTACCCATCATTAGCCATATTTTTTTCTACATTTAAAAGGGACAAGTTAAAGCTTCACAAATGTCTACTTTAAGCTAACAAAAAATATGAAGCACATCCCATTTGTTGTATGTAGGAAAGGTCATTCCGTGTCCCTATTCATCCTGTAGATAGAACTTAGGAGGGGATATTGAGGGGAAACTTGAATAAAAAGAGCTCGTGGTTAGATGGAAAGTTGAGGCAAGGTAAGTCTAAGAGGGTTGTTTCTGAAGGCTATTGCCACTGATTGGCAAGTCAGAGATTCTTTCCAAACAGTTTCGCTAGCTAAGGAATTGATACGAGGAAGTATCTAAAGAAGGATTATCGTCTTGGTTATGAACATGCTGAATACAGTCCTGAAGATATATTCTGGACGGTCCTCTGACCATAGGTTTAACTTAAGGATACAGATCTGTCACCAAGGTCACAAGTTATGTGTACATGTGTGAGCATGTGTATATGTACTTGCATATGGAGTTATGTCTATTTCTGGGAGGGAAGTGACTTGGGCTCCACACTCTCTACCCCCGAAAATCATGTTCTTGATCCTGTTTACAGATTCTTGGCCATTGTGGTGGATCCAGATGGAGCTCAGAGTTTCCCACTGGGACGTGAAGAGAATCTCTGGCTCCCCACCTTGAAAAAGCTTCTTTTTCAGGTTTTTACTCTCTCTCCTGTGGTGTCCTGTGCTGCCTGTCCATTGGTCAGTGCTCTCTGTGGTGTTGTACAGAACATCTCTCCCGACTCCATTAATTTCCATCAGTATGCTCTCTGCCCTAAGGGTTCAGATTATTAATTTTGTATTTTACTGAAACAATTTTTTATAAACTGAATATAATACTTATGCATGTTCAGCTTTGAGCTAGGCACTAAATACATGAAAATCACATGGGAGTAAATAAAAAGGAAACAGTCAGATGGTTCTTTACAGAAAAAAAGGGAAAAAAGAGATGAGGAACATCCAATTATTGATGGAAATTAATAAGATTTCTAGGGCTTTCTCCAGGGGAAACAAGAAGAATATCTGAAGTCTACAAACAAAATTATAAAGGTAAGTCTTTTATTTTTATAAAAATATATAAGAACACATCTTTAATAATTCTGCATGCCAAGAATAATTTTGTGATCTGAACACCAGGGATATTCTTTTCCTTTCCTAGAAATGATGTTAATTGCATAAATTAATATAATGCATTAGTTTCGAAAATATAATAACTTTATACTAATGGTTATAATAATGATTGTGACAGCATTTATTTTTTTAATTTTTTTTTATTGAAACAGTGAAAATGCACAGGATACAAGGTTGTTCATGACTAAAAGTTTCAGTTATATAATGTGCCAACACCGTCCCCTTCACCAGTGCACAATTTCCAACCACCAATGTCCTCACTTTCCCTTCACCATGCTCCCCCCCACACATCCCTATGGTAGGCAATTTTCCTCTCTCTCTCTCTCTCTATCTCTCTCTTTCCTTTTGGGCATTATAGTTTTTTGCAATGCAGATACTGAAAGGTTATCATGTATATCTCTTTACCTACTTTCAATACTCAGTTCTTGTCCAGATTGATTATTTCTGACTATTGTGATAGGATAGATATGAATTTATAATGTTTCTTACCACTCTCCTAAGTGTTATCTCATTTGGTATTTGTAACTTCTGTCTGTGGGTAAGTATTTGCTGTTTCTTACACAACCAAAATCTCAGTTGAGGGTTTGGTAACTTTGTCTAAAACAATGAGTTAGTTTGAAAGCTACTAGAACAGAACCCAGGGTTCTTGGGTTTATAGTCCTGGCACATTTAATTTTATTTTGATTTTTGATTGATCAAATGTAAGTCTTAGATTGTAAGAGGGAAATAAATACATTTTTTGATTTCTGGGTCATATGCAGTGATGCTCAAAGGCTCAGGGCTTACTCTCCTTGAAATTTTTTAAAAAATAACTTTTATTATACCACCATTAAATATACAATTACAAAGATGTTCATGATTGGGCTTCCAGAATCGTAGTTCTAGCACCCATCCCTCCACTATTGCTTATTTCCCACCACCATTGTCCCCAGATTTCCTCCCTAGCCCACCCCTATAGCAGGGCACTTTTTCCTCATCCTATCTCTCTCTCTTTCTCTCTCTCATCTCTTACACATTGTGGCTTACCATGCATGCAATTAGGGGTTGTCATGTATATAATAACCTTTGCCTACATTCAATGCTCATTTCTAGTCAGGTGTTGGCATTTCCAACAATAGTAGAACACTGGTCTATTTATATTCCACAAAATGGATAGTCATTCTATATCTGTCCTTTTACTTTGACTAACTTCACTTTCGGCATGATAAATTCATGTCCACCCATTTTGTAGGCAAACTTCATGACTTCATTTTTCCTGACAGCTGCACAGTATTCCATTTTGTAGATGTACCAAAGTTTCATTATCCAGTCCTCTGTTCTTGGGCACTCAGATTGTTTCCAGATTCCAGCTATTGTGAATAGTGCTTCAATGAATATAGAAATACAGATCATGATTCTGCTGTGTGTTTTTGGGTCTCAAGGGTATATTCACAGAAGTGATATTGCTGGGTCAAGTAGGCTCAATATCTAGTCTTTGGAGGGAATGCCCATATTGTTTCCCAAGGGGCTGGACCAGTCAGCTTATTCCCACCAACAGTGGATGAGAGCGTAACTTTCTCCTGAATCCACACTAGCACTGGTTGTTCTTAATCTTTTGGATGTGTGCAGTCTCACTGTGGTGTGAAATGACCTCATTTATGTTTTGCTGCATCTCCCTTGATGACTAATGATAAAGAAAAGTAATTTTAAAATTTTTTAAAGTTTTTATTTTATTTATTTATTTATTTTTGCCCTTTTGGGTCTTACCTGGCAATTGCTCAGGGGGTTACTGATGGCTCTGCACTCAGGAATTACTCCTGGAGGGTGCTCAGGGGACCATATGGGATGCCAGGGATAAAACCTGCCGTTGGCGTGCAGAAGCAAACACCTAGCTGCTGGACTATCGCTCTGGCCCCAAGTTTTTATTTTTAAATTTATTATTATTATTAATTATTGGTATTTGCCCGCTTTGGGCCCACACCCAGAAATGCTCAGGGATTACTCCACGAAGGCTCTGCACTCCAGGAATTACTACTGGTGGTGCTTGGGGACCTTATGGGATGTCTACCGGATCGAACCGGGTTGGCACTGTGCAAGCAAATGTCCTCCCTGCTGGACTTTGCTCTGGACCTAAAACAACTTTTCATATATGCCTTTTGGTCATTTAAGATTTCTTCTTTGAGGAAGTTTCTGTTTATTTTCTTCTCCCCACTGTTTTGATGGTGTTTAGCTTTTTCTTTACTTGAAGTTCTACCAGTGTCTTGAATATCTTGGCTATTAACCTCTTATCAGATTATTGGAGCAAATATTCTTTCCCACACTTTGGGATGTCTCTGTATCTTGGTCACCATTTCTTCTGATGTGAAGAATATTTTCAGTTTCATATAATCCCATGTTTGTTTGCCTCCATTTGCATTTTCAGTTGGTCTTCCTCTTTTAAAGATGCCTTTAGCTTCGATGTTGTAGAGTTTCTCTGTTTTCTTAGACGTGCCTTATAGATTCATGTCTGAGGTTGAGATATTTAATACATTTTGATCTGACTTTTGTGCATGGTTAGGAAGGGGTCTAATTTAATTTTTTCCTGTAGCTGCCCAGTTTTCCCCATCCAAATGTTGAAGAAGCTCTTTTGCTCCACTAATTTTTTTGCTCCTTATACAACATTAAGCCCTCATATATTTGGCAGTGTATTTCAGGATATTCAGTTCCATTCCATAAATCTATAGGTCTGTCTCTATAACAATACCATGCCATTTTAATTAGTACTGCTTATAGTAGAGTTTCAAGTTGGGGAATGTGATACTCCCATCTTCTTTTTTCCCAAGAATTGCATTAGTTATTTTTGTAGGTTTAGTTATTCCATACAAATTTCAAGGGTGTTTGGTCAATTTCTTTGAAGAATGCCATGAGGTATCCTTTCACTAGGGATTGCATTTATTTTATATAGCTCTAGGGATTGTTGTCATTTCAATAATGTTAATTCCCCTAATTAATGTACAACATGTGGAGATGTGTTGCCACGTCCTTCAGGTCATCTTTATTTCTCCAAGCAACTTTTTTGTAAATTTCTTTCGTACAGATTTTTACCTTCTTAGTCAAACTGACTCTAGGTATTTGATTTTCTGTGACGTAACTGTGAATGGGATCGTTTTTAATACACCTTTCATCTCTTTCATTATTTGCATACAGAAAGCCACTGTTAAGTATTTATTTTGTACCATGCTAATCTACTATAGGAAGCTATTGTTTCTAGGAGCTTTATGGTAGAGGGTTTAGGTTCTCTATGTATAACATAATGACATCTCCAAATAGTGATAGCTTGATTTCTTCCTTTCCTACCTGGATGCCCCTTAATGTCTTTTCTTCCCTGATTGCTATAAAGTATTCCAGTACTATTTTGAAGAAGTGGTGAGAGTGGACAGCCTTGTCTTGTCCCCATCTTAAGAGAATTTTCTGTTTTTCCCCATTGAGAATGATGCTCACTGTCAGGCTCTTAGTAGATGGCTTTGACTAATTTGAGGAAAGTTCCTTCAATTCCCATTTTGTAGAGAATTATTTTTTTATCATGAATGGGTGTTGGGTCTTGGCAAAGTCCTTCTCTGCACCTATTGAGATATCCTATGGTTTTTTAATTTTCTCTTGTAGTATGATGTATTATGTTGATTGACTTTTGTATGTTGAACCATACTCGTATTCCTGGATGAATCCTACTTGGTCATGGAGTATAATCTTTTGATGAGTCTTTGATTCTATTTGCTAGTATTTTATTGAAGATCTTAGCATCTGTATTCCTCAGGGAGATTGGTCTGTAGTTTTCTCTTTTTGTGACATCTCTGTCTAATTTGGGCATAAGGGTGATATATGCCTTGTAAAAGCTGTTTGCGAGTTGTTTCTTTTTTAATTTCCTGAAAGAGCTTGAAAAACCACAGCTTCAAAAGACTTGGAGAATTCACTGGTGAATCCATCTTGATTTGGGCTTTGTTTTTGGGCGACGTTTTGATTACTGATTCAATTTCCCTGGGTGGTAGGGTCGTTCAGGTAATTCCAAAATCTTCTTGTTGTTAGCCTTACAGGAGACTATAGGAATTCAGGAATTTGCCCATTTCTTACAGGTTCTCATTTTCCATTGCATATGCAGACTCTCAAAGCAATTTCTGATGATCTTTTGAATTTCTGCAGTTTCTGTTGCTGATCCCTTTTCGTTTCTGATTCCATTTATTGGGTTCTCTCTTTTCCTTTTTTTTTAAACATTTTTCTATTTTTTTTTTTTTTTTGAGTCTTGCTGAGGGGCTGATTTGTCCCAAAAACATGAAGAAAGGAACTTATTGTGTTATCTCTGCATTGGGCTAGAGTCAGTTTTCTGTCTGAAAAAAAAAATACACACCCCACTACTGTACTATCGTTCAAGCCCCAACAATTAATACATTTTAAACATAAGAAAAGATGCCAGTCTTAAGGTGCAATGAAGGATGTCATTTGGGTTTGTATTTTTTAATATTTTTTGGTTTTGGACTACAACAAGTGATGCTCACAGAATAACTCCCTGTCTCTTTGTACTCAGGATCACATGTCAGTGCTTACCAGGAACCTTATGGGGATGCCAGGGATTGAACCCAGGTCCACCACATACCAGATTAGTAGCCTACCTGCTTTGCTATCTGTCTAGGCTGCAGCGAATGTTTGTTTTTGTCTCTTTAAAACTGATTTATTGGAGGTACAGTGGAAAGAGGGCGCCCATCTGACTACAGATCAAGTAGAAGCTGACAGGAACAACCTGGAGAGATATCTAGGTCCAAAACCCAAGCGGCTTTCCTTTTCTCTTTTCTGTGATTTCCAGAGATAAAAAATGGAAATTAAAAATATGGGATAAAAATATGCGATAAAAATATAAACTACTTAGACATGGGGCAGAGCTGCTACTGGCTCTCCCTGTGACCAGCTGCTCACGAGCCCGGGAGGGATGGTGGGTTCTAGTACCCTGGCCCACCACCCCAGCAGAGCCTACCCAAGCCACCACGACCCACTCCATGAGGCCTCCATTTTCCACATCAGACTTCCTCTCTAGTCAGACCTCCACCCAGGAGACCAGCCTATCAGGCCCGGCTCACCCGAGTTCCACCCCAGCAGCAGTCTTTTAAATCCGGCTCAGGTATGCTAGTCAGAGACTCCGCGACATAGGCCAGAGCCGCTACTGGCATCTCCCTGTGACCAGCCGCTCACGGCGCCCGAGGAGGATGGGTGAGGTTCTAGCCCTGGCCCACCACCCCAGCAGAGCCTCGCAACAAACCAGGCGACCCCACTCCATCGGGGCCTCCATTTCCACATCGGACTTACTCTCTCACCAGACCCCCACCCAGCAGACCAGCCTATCAGCGTCCGGCTCCACCTTCCAGAGCATTACGGCGCCGGTTCATCAATAAATGCTGTGAACTTCGAGGTGCCTACAAGAGTATGCTACCTGCACTGCAGAGCCTGGCAAGCTATCCATGTTGTATTTGATATATATGCCAAATACCAGTAATAATTATAGACCTCATTCCGGGAATGGGTTGAGGCTCTTTATGTTTCTGGAGCAAGCAGATGCCTTCGGCTCCACTAGCATGAGACAGGACATATGGAAGGCATGTTACTGGAGCCCCTCAGCATCGATGATGAGCGGGGGAAGACAGTGACACAGTGATAAAAAATAACTGAATCTATCAGAAGCTTTTTTGACAATATCCAACACCCTTATATGCTATATATTTGAGTAAAAATAAGGACAAGAGACTTGCAATATAATAAAGACCATATACAACCCCTTAGCTATCATCAAACAGTGAAAAAATGAAAAAGCCTTACTTCTAAAATCAGACTAAAGATAAAGGATGTCCCCTTTTCGTCCTATTCAGTATATTCATTGGCAGTTCTAACCACGAAAGTAAGTATGTAAGAAAAAAATATAGAATACAAAGTATGAAAGGTCTACTACCACTAGCCAAGAGATGATATTTTATTATACATAGAAAAACCCTAAAAGAACACACATATACAAATACACAGACCCCACAGTAAAATAGCATGCTATCAAGCTCACATCTTACAAAATGTGTTGTATTTCCTATCTGAAAATAATGAATTAGAAGAGGAGTAACAAAGATTTATTCACAATGGCAGAATCTGGAAAAGCCAGAGTCCCGAGAATTATTATTGACCGCTAAAGAAGAAACTTTAGTACATCTATACAAGCTGAAAGCTATACAGCTGTTAGGAAAAATGAAGTTATGAAATTTGCCTATAAATAGATGGACATCGGAAAGGATCTCATGTTGAGGATGAAAGTATAGAAAGGAAAAAGATTTTAGATATAGAAATTGACAATTAGTATACATGACATAAATATTTAGATACATATATATGTATATATGTGTATATATGTGTATATATATATATGTATCACTTGATCTCTTGACATCCCATTATTCATCGATTTGCTTGAATGGGCGCCAGTAATATTTCCAGTTGACCCTATCACGTTGCCGGTGTAGCCCAATGGCTCTGGTTGTTTCAGGAAAGCAAAGAGTCTCAAACCGTTCCTTCAGGGTCTTGAGGAAGAAGTCTGACCATCTTGTAGGTGTGCGAGCCACGTGATCTTTTGACATCCATTGAGAACCAGTTGGTATCGGCTCTAGTCCAGCAGTTCATCTCCCATTTGCATTACATGTCTAGCCCATCTGATTTTTCGATGCCTTGGCAAGCGGAGAAAGTGTCCCTAACTCTGGAACAGCGACGGAGGTCGGATCTCCATATTCCTTCTCACTTGAGTGAGGAGTGATATTCCAAGCATAGCTCTTTTGATTCCTCTTTGGGAGACCGAATAGCATTCTCATCCTGCTTTCGTTGGGCCCAGGTCTCTGAGGCGTATGTTCAGCAAGGAGAGCAGTGGAGTTGAAGAGATGTGCCCAGAGTTGGAGTTCTTTGTCTTTTTAGCTATTTCTTCAATGCTTTTGAAGGCATTCCATACAGCTCTCTTCCTACTGGAGCTCAGGTTTTAGGTCATTCATCATGTTGACTTCTACGACCTAGGTACACATAAGCTGCATTCAGAGATGTCTGTCCCATTGAAGTAAATGGGGCCTCAGGAACTAGTTCATTTTTATGAACATAGTTTTGTTGGATTCAGCTGTAGACCTATCTTTCCACATTATCGGTCGAAAGTCACCCAGCATTTGTGCCACTTGGCTAATATTTGGTGTTATTAGAGCGATGTCATCAGCGAAGCGGAGGTGAAAGTGTAGTTGCCGACCATCTATCTTCACCCCCATTCCTTCCCATTCTAATTGTGGCATGATGTTCTCAGGGTGGCACTGAAGAGTTTTGGTGAAATGGTATCACCCTGCCCGGACCCCTCTTTTGACATCAATGATCACTTCCTTGTAAAATGGTGAGATTCTGGTGGGTGAATCCATAATACAGCTCACATATTATGATACCAATATCCAAGGTCAGACAAAACATGGATTCAGAGATCTTTCCAAAAATGGAATCTACCGCGAAGTGTCTGGGGTCGGAGGTTGGGTGGGACAGAAAGAGAACAGTGTGCTAACAATTTGTTGTAAGTGATAATATTAGCCTAGCTTTGAGTATTGAATACGAGGCAAAAACATGCACATGATAACCTCTTAAACCTTATGCTTGTTACGCAATCCACAGTGTGTAAGAGAAGGAAGAGAGAGAAAGAGAGAGAGAGAAAGAAAAGAGATAAGGGAAACTCTCAATAGGGAGCGGAAGGCTAGGAGAAGGGGGCAATGGGGAACAATGTTGGTGGGGAAATGGGCACTGAGGTGGAGGGTTGGTGCTGAGAAACAATGTATCACGAAACCCAGACATAGAAAGCATGTGGTGTATATTTCCGCACGTGATATAATAAAATATTAAAAAATAAAGAAACACTTAGCCATTAGACTACAAAAGTCACTTATAATTTGTGTTCAAAAGCAAGCATCTAGGAATCATTGAAAACTGGATGTCATTCTAATATTAAAGATATTTAAAAAACACAAGGAAATATATAAATATCCCATGATTATGTCTAGGGAAGAGTTAACATTATTAAATGACCAGTAAACTGTAAACATTTTCAATGCTAATCAATCAAAGAGTCAATATGGCTTTCTTCAGGACATAAAACAAAAATACTGCCAAAAATTTGCAGAATTTTGAATTGCTAAAAAATATTATGCAGAAAAGGAGAGGCATTTCATTTCCCTGGCATTAAATTCTAGTGATATAAAGCTTAGATTGTATCAAAACAGAAGGTGCCTGATCAGCCAAAAATGAATGAATTCTAAGACCAATAAAATAGAATGAGCACTGAGAAGTAAACCATTAGATATAAGGATGGTTGGAAAGGAACTCAGGTGAATTCTGTACGGGAATGAAAGTCTTGTCAAAAACTGGTGTTGGAAGCCGGAGCAATAGTCCAGCGGTAGGGTGTTTTCCCTTGCATACCAGCTGACTAAGTTCGATCTCCGGCATCCCATATTCATCCCTTTGCCTGCACTGCCAGAAGTAATTCCTGAGTGGGGACCAGGAGTAAGCCCCGAGCATCACTTGGATGTGACCCAAAAGAAAAAAAACTGGTCTTGAAATGATTAACTACATACAGAAAGATAAAATTGGATTCTTATTTCATACAAAATGGTCTTTAACTTCTGCACCTCAAAGAAACGGTAACCCAGATACAAAGACAATCCACAGAGTGGGAAAGGATATTCACCCAATACCCATCTGACAAGGGGTTAATATCCAGGATAGCATCGAGCACTGGTAGCACTCACAAGAAAAAAAAAACAGCCAACCCCATCAAAAAATGAGGAGAGGAAATGAACACAAGCTTCCCAAAGAAAGAAATTCGAATGGCCAAAGGCATG
Source organism: Cryptotis parvus (assembly GCA_021461705.1). Classification (NCBI taxonomy): domain Eukaryota; kingdom Metazoa; phylum Chordata; class Mammalia; order Eulipotyphla; family Soricidae; genus Cryptotis; species Cryptotis parvus. The sequence continues at coordinate 32,368 of JAJIBD010031796.1, forward strand.
AAAAAGTGCTCTTCATCTTTAATCATCAGGAGATGCAAATCAAAACAACAATGAGGGTACCATCTCACCCCACAGAGACTAGCACACATCCAAAACAGCAAGAACAACCGGTGCCAGCATGGATGTGGGGGAAAGAAGACTCTCATCCATTCTGTTAGTGGGGAGTGCCCAGTCCAGAAAGCCCTTTTGGAAAACAATATGGGCATTCCTCAGAAAACTAGATATTGAGCTCCC
>JAJIBD010031797.1:0-103068 GCA_021461705.1 Cryptotis parvus
GGTTCATCAGCAAATGCTGGATTTAAAGATGGCTAAAAGAGTATGCTACCGTACGGCAGAGCCTGGCAAGCTACCGTGTCGTATTTGATATGCGCAGATACCAGTAACAATTATAGACCTCATTCCCATGACCTGATGGAATGGTTTGAGGCTCTTTATGTTCCTGGAGCAAGCAGGTGCCCTTAGGCTCTACTAGCATGAGACAGGTCATGTGGAGATGTTACTGGTGCCCGCTCGAGCAATTGGCGATGAATGGGAAGACAGTGATACAGAGTTTGGAATTATAGTACCTAATACTTCAAGTGTTTTAAATGACATGAAAGGTGATAGGTTTTTAAATAATTTCTAGGGTTTCTTCTTTTGCCCTGATATTCACAATATCTTGGAACTTTGTATTGTTAGTAGAGTAACAGAGAACTATAAAACTAATGGGAACCTATGCCCCACCAATAGAATCTGTACGTAACTAATAAAATCTATGTCTTACTAATAGAACCTGTCCACCTTACTTATAGAATCTGTACCTTACTAATAAAACCTATGCCTTACTAATAGAATCTGTGTCTTACTTATAGAACCTGTGCCCTTGCTAATAGAACCTGTGCCTTACTTATAGGTTTTTAATTTAGCTTGTTTAAGATAGGATCCAGTAAGTGTTTGATATTTTGAGGTACACCAAGCAGTACTCAGGACTCTTGGGAGGTCTTTCCTGGCAATTTTTGGCTGTTGTTTTAATGCAGGGACCAGTGTTACAGTATTGCATGATCCTTGTGCTGCTGGAATTATCTGTGTCACCATAGTAGGCTTAGAGGCCTCTAAGATCGTGTCTGGTAATGCTTAGTGGACAAGTGGTTGAATCAGGGTTGAGAGCATTTATTTGCTTATTTGTTTGGGGACCACCACATGGCATTGCTCAGGACTTATTCTTGGCTCTGTCCTCAAGAATCAGTCCTAGTGCTTGAGCGTGTTTAAGGCATTTGTTGTAGCCTCAGGGATCTAACTCTCTGGCCTACTAAAACCTATATTTTAATGAGCACCCCCCAAGGCCAAATGCACACAAATATCTGTTTTATAAGTAGCATTTTTCAATCTAAAACTGTAACTTTAATAGAGTGCAATGAGTTTTAAATAAAGGAAAGAATTTCCCAATTGACTTAAATGAGGATTTTTCAATCATGAGTGAATTGAGACAGAGTTTGGCTGGATGAGTTCATGCCCTCAGGAAACCTAGAGAAACTCAGATTTGCACAGAATCTTTTCATATTTAATGCAACACTATCAGGGAAAACGTTAACTGAAAATGTCATTGATAGACTCAAAAGAAGATAATGTAATATAATAAAGTATAAAACAACTTATAAGTGATTATTACATATAAAAAAGTTCATTGTTTACAAGGTATGCTGGTGTTTTTTGTTTTGTTTTTTGCTTTGTTTTTTGTGGCTATACCTGGTCTTGATCAAGGATCCTGACTCTGGGCTCAGGAATCACTCCTCGCAGTTTCGGAATACTGTAAGGGGAGTCAGGGAATGAATCCAGGTCAGCTGCTTGCAGGGCAAAGAGCTGACCCACTGTAGAGTTGCTTTAATCCTGGGGGATTGTTTTTTAATAAAAAAAAATATGGGGAACAGAGTTATAATACACTGGGTAAGGGCACTTGCCTTGCATATGGCTGACCAGAGATTTGATCCAGGATTTTCCTCACTTATTCACTCCTTGTCCAAGAACTTGACCTAAAGCACCTACCAGAGAAGGGGGTGATACAGGGAGTCATAGTTTGAGGGAGCAGGGAAGAAAGCAGGAAAGAACACAGCAAGCCTCAGCTGAGGGTCCACCATCGCATCTGGAAGTCAGTTGACTCATGGACCCCCCCACATTTGCACCTTTTCCCTTTCCCGCAGAAGTAAGGAGTACCTGCTCTCTCACTGCTCTTCATCCACATCATACCTTTTTCATTGCTAGTGGGTTCTTTTACTCTTTAAAAGTAAGTAAACTAGTTTTCTGGAGTAAAGGTGCCAAGCCTTGGAGATCTCACTGGTCCCTTCTGCACCAAAATTGGGTGTCTTTACTCAACATTTTATGCAGCTGTCCACTCTGAGAGGACCCATTCCCATGCCCTGGCCCTAGTTTCAGGTGTCTGAACCTCTCAACCACCATAGATAGTCAGAACTGAGGGCTCATTGGAGTGTGGCTTATGTAATACACATGGACACCATGATCCATGAGAATAGGAGTGAATTAATTATGTCAAGAACGAGTTAGCAATCCTCTGAAGCATTTTAAAAGGGATACCAACTGTTTACACAGTGTACTTTAGGGACATTTTTATGAAACACTTCCAACTGTGGTATCCTAATATTGACCCCTGAGCTCAACAGTAACCTGGTGTGATTGCTTCCATATTTTAAGTCACCAATTTTAAGCAGTTGCTCTAGACAGTACTGAACAACAGAATGCAAATTAAAAACTCATAATCTAGGATCTGCTGGGGTCAAAGAGATAGCCCAGCAGGTGGGGCACTTACCTTGTTCATGGCCCACCCTGGTTCCATCCCTGGCAGTCATTCCGTGTATTCCCCAGAACCACTAGGAGCGATTTCTAAAGGCAGGGCCAGGACTAACCTCTGAGCAATGATGGGTGTCTCACACACACACACACACACACACACAAATGAATCTAGGATCGGCTGTCAGGTGGAAAGTGAGGGCTGAAGGTGATGCTCAGTCTTCAGTCTCTGGCTCCCTTTCACGAGAATTGTGGGCCTTCTTCAAAGCCAGTCTACAGGAGAAGTCTCTTCCTTCATATTAGTATGAGAAGTGACAGATAAAAGAAGTTTTCTTTTTGCTTTTCAAAATAGCAGAGTACCTGGGTTTGTGTTTGGGGAAGCAAAATCTTCAACCTTGCCCCTCCCTTACCCTCCCCCACACACACACACAAACACACTCTGGCTCAAGCTCGGCACCTCTCAGGCTGGTGGCCAGACCCCATTCTCAAGAGGCAGCTTCACACCGCATTTAGGCTTGTCCGCAGAGACTCTGACTGAGCCTGTCTCAGCCCAGCACAGAATCACGCTGGCTTTGCTTCGGGCCAGGCAACCCCTCTTCCTGGGTCCATCCAAAGCGTCCTACTCCCCCCTTCCCATCTCCCCCCACCCCCTCCCCCCGTCATCTCCATTTAGGACGGGCATTTCCGTCAGGATCATTAGATGAGGGGCCCCGGGAGCAGCCACCTGCCTCCGCACGCCCCTCCCGACCCACTCACCCACGCGTCTGCTACCGGCTCCCCAGCTCCGGCCGGGACTAGCGGTCAGGTGAGGTTACCTGGACTCCCGGGAAGCCCCTAGGGGCTCTGCGGTCCCTTCCCTCCGAGGTTCCCCCGCTCCCCGCTCCCCCGCCACCCCCGGCTCCTGCCCCCCCCTCTCTCCCTCGGTCGTGCGTCCCCGGCCCTCGGGCTCGGGCGCGCAGCGACAGCCGCACGCCGCGCTCGGCTCCCCTCCGCCGACCTGGCGTGACGCAGGCGGAGTCTACTTAAGGGCGGATTAGGAGGCGGCGGCCGCGGATTCCGAGTCCCGCAGCTCGATCCCCGCGCTCCGCCCCGGCCTCGCAGGCGGCCGCGCGGGAAGCGCGCCCGGTGCCAGTTCGAGCGCCAGCCCCTGGGACTGCTACCCGGTGCGGGTCGGGCCCGCAGCCCCCAGCAGGCGAGCAGCGAGCACCAGCCGGCGCCCCGCCCCTGCCCCCGACACCCTGGGCCGGGCGACCTGAACCCCCGGACGGCGCGGGAGGTTCGTGCCCGCGTCCCGGACGGCTCCTCCTGCCCCTTTGGTCTGGGCGCACTGGGGTTTCTTTTCCCTATTTCCCTCTACCAAGTACAAGAAAAAAAGCGAGAGGGAAATCTGTGGATTAAACCGGTTTTTTTTTTTTTTTTTTTTTTCTTTTAATTGAGGGGGCCCAATTCGCTCCCCAGTCGGGAGTGCGGCCAGGAGGGGCCAGGAGCAGGGAACGTGCCCGGTATTGCCCAGTCTTTGTCTGCCGCCTCCGGATGCACAGCGATGGGGAATGGACCATCTTGGAGAGGCTGCTGGAAGCCGCGGTGCAGCAGCACTCCACTATGATCGGGAGGTAAGGGCGCCGAGCCGGCCGTCACCGTCCGCGGGGGCCCCGTCGGGCGAACCCCCCCGGGGAATCCTTTCTTGGGTCCGCACTGAGCCCCAGCGCCCCGAGCCCAACCTCTGCCCCTTCCCATCGTCCTGCGCTTGTGTCCCCTGCGTGGAGGGATTACCCGAGCCCCCGAGATGTCCCCCTCCTCCAGCTGCTCCATCTCTTTCCTGAGCAGCCCCGCGGTGGGTTCACTCTTCCATCAGAAAGGAGTTGTTATCTCAGTCGTGGTCCCCCCACTACCCCCACTCTGGGGAATCAGAGCCAAGCTCCATCCAGTTCCCTAAATAGAATCTACAAGGAAAGCAGGATTGTATTTGGACAGAGGAGGACAACTGGGGAGAAGGGTTTGCTCTTCAGAGCAGATGTGTCTACCCAACAAACGTTTATTAATCTAAACTGATTTGGGTGTCAAAACTTGCAGTGCTAGGAAACCACACATCCAACTGACAACAGGCTGTGTGTGTACGTGTGTTAGCTGTTTATATAAAGCATTGAGATCAGTATTCATATTGAGTATAAATATCCACTTGGGTAGTTATATACCCACTGAAGACATTGAAATGTAGACTGTCCAGACAGTCCGTGCATTTGCCATCTCCAGAGTGAAGGTGTCTCGTGCCTCTGTGCGGTCCATATTAGACAGGTGAAATGTATCTATTGCTAATATACCATGTCCAGTGGTTGGAGATATGTATACTTGAGATCCCAATATCAGTCCACCAGCACCCAGCAGAAATGAAAAAGACAAGAATATTTCCTAGCTTCCCAGTTCAGTACCGGGCAGGGATGGACAGCTCCCGAGTCACAGGACTGGCAAAGGGAAGGAAGGAGCAGGGCTTTCCTAAGTCAGTGACTCAGCCCATGAGAACCTCTCTCCTTCCCTCTCCCTCCCTGCTCAGGATCCTGTTGACTGTGGTGGTGATCTTCCGGATCCTCATTGTGGCCATTGTGGGGGAGACGGTGTACGATGATGAGCAGACCATGTTTGTATGCAACACCCTGCAGCCCGGCTGTAATCAGGCTTGCTATGACCGCGCCTTCCCCATCTCCCACATACGATACTGGGTCTTCCAGATCATAATGGTGTGTACCCCCAGCCTCTGCTTCATCACCTACTCTGTGCACCAGTCCGCCAAGCAGCGAGAACGCCGCTACTCTACTGTCTTCCTAGCCCTGGACAGAGACCCCCTGAGTCCATGGGGGTCCTGGAGGAAACTGGGGGTGGGAGCAGTAGCAGTGGCAAGCGAGAAGATAAGAAGTTGCAAAATGCCATTGTCAATGGGGTACTGCAGAATACAGAGAACACCAGCAAGGGAGACAGAGCCAGATTGTTTAGAGGTTAAGGAGCTGACCCCACACCCATCAGGACTCGTGCTGCAGCACGATCCAAGCTCCGAAGGCAGGAAGGCATCTCCCGCTTCTATATTATTCAAGTGGTGTTCGAAATGCCCTGGAGATTGGATTTCTGGTGGGTCAGTACTTTCTCTATGGCTTCAGTGTCCGGGTTGTATGAATGTGACCGCTATCCCTGCATCAAGGAAGTGGAGTGTTATGTGTCTCGGCCCACTGAAAAGACCGTCTTTCTAGTGTTCATGTTTGCTGTGAGTGGCATCTGTGTGGTGCTCAACCTGGCTGAACTCAACCACCTGGGATGGCGCAAGATCAAGCTGGCTGTGCGAGGGCCCAGGCCAAGAGAAAGTCTGTCTATGAGATCCGCAACAAAGACCTGCCCAGCGTCAGTGTTCCCAATTTTGGCAGGACTCAGTCCAGCGATTCTGCCTATGTGTGAAGGAGCAATTTTTTAAAAAAGGCCTAGGGTATATAGTAATGCAGATAACTTGCTCAAGAATGGCTGTATCTACCCTCATTTAGGTGACTGTCACCATTGAGATGTAGAATAAGGTTGGATAAGGAAAAAAAATCTTGGATGAGTAGAAGAGGAGAGAGAGAGATAGAACCATTGCCACCTGTCCTGGTTGCACAGAGACAGCCAGGTAGAATCAGGAGATGGATGAGTGGCACTTCTTGGACACTTTTATTATGTGGCCCAGACTATTTTTGATAACTGTGGACCTGCACAGCTACCAAATGGAACTTGACTCTGCTGAACTCTATGTCTGGTGAAAGGTGTGATTCAAATATTTCGTTGGCACAAAATGTGTGACCTATCTCAGTACATCCCTCCATCTTGGGCTGTAGGAAATCATCCCAGAGGCATCCTTCTCATACCTCTCCATCAGCATGCCCCTATTCCTCAATCCAGGATAGCATGCCAGCTTTTTTCCTTTCAGAATCTGGCCTTACTGCATACCCTAATATGGTTTATCTGCAGGCTAGGGGAAATGACATGGGGTGCTTTTTGAAATATGACCATGAAGAGGTTTGCATTAGGAGCCCCATCTGACTAGCCCTTAGTCATTATGAAAACCTTAGGAATGTCTCAGTATTTCCAATTTTCTAACTCAAACTGCACTGGTGCTCTTTATTAGGGGCAGGGGTTGGGTGGGAGGGAGGGAACTGCAATATGCAACTGTAACACTTCTGTAAGATGGTTTGTTGCACTGTTAGGCATGTGGTTATAAGCTTTGGGATATTTCTGCCTTCCAGCTTGTGGATTTTGGATAGCATTAAAAGTATTTTTGTTGTTGTTGTTGTTCATATTGTGGGTGTCCACCCAAGCCGCAGGATTTCTAACGGATATGTTTCCCTTGTTTTCTTACATCATTCTGTTGAGCAACAACATGGAATTGATGCATGTTGCTGCACTTCATTTTGCCATGGTTTGAATTTACCTGTGTGCTCACACCAGAGACCTTAATGAGCCGTGTCAATCCTGATTTATGATTTTTATCAGTTATTTTGAGACACAAACTCTAGCATAAGAAACCTAGAACTAAACACTCTTGACTAACAGGTGTTTACGGATGCTTATTTGAGACATATACCAAAGGTCAAAAGCCTATTGTTTTGGACTGTGAATATGTTCTCTCCTCCTTGCTCTTATTTATTTAAGTGCCATAACTGAACCTTTCATGTCCACTGCATATTATGTTCAAGCATTGGCCAATAGTATATTTGGATAATGTGCTTTTACTGAGTTCTCTGTTTCCTTTGCATTATATTTATGATTTTTGATTTAGATGTGTAAATGGTATACCACACAACTGAGGATTTGTTTAAAATAAAGTTCTTGCCTTTTTTTGTAAAATGGGAAGTCTTCATTTTTCTGTTTATATTAAGGTTCTAGTTAAATGTATGTTCAAAATGTTTTGTCACTTATTCATAAAAGCATAACATTTAGGGAAAGAAGTAAGGGATGAATGAATAGTATTTGAAGAAAGACCAATAAAGTCCAATTAACCTCTAATAGATGAGAGGAAGCTAGTACATTTTATGTTTAAATAGAGTGTAATGAGGTATTCTAATAGTATTCACTAACCCTTTTCTATCTTAGCCTGAGATTCTCTGCCGATCTGAAGATATTTCTTATAATAAAATGTCAACCCTTTATAATATCAGTTCACTCTCGAGTGTATTTTTTATTTTCCATTGTTTTTTTTTCTGTCCGTTTGTCACATTTTGCAGCTATATGATGCTTCTTATCATCTCTATCTTTTTGGCGGTGGGGGTAGTTCGGGCCACACCCAGCAGTGTCCAGGGCTTACTCCTGGTTCTGTGCTCAGGGATCCATCTTGGCTGGCCTTGGGGGAGCATAAAGACCTGCTGTTTAGAATTGTATTAGTCAAAATAGTGTAGCAAACCCCCTCCAAACCACTGTTGCCCTATCCAACTTTCTGTAATGATAGAAATTTCTATTTTTGCTGCACAATATGGAAATTACTAGCCCATGAAGTAGTGAAATCATAAAATATGGTGGGCAGCTGAAATATAAATTTCTAATTTTAATTAATTAAAGCAGCCAGATGTGGATAGCTGCTAGATTTTTAATAATTTCTTATTTGGTACTTTAAAATAGTAATGACTTTATATAAAACACATGAGGGGCCACACCTGGTGATGGTCACGGATTATTCCTGGCTCTGCACTCAAGAATTGTTCCTGGAGGTGCTTGAGAGAACATATGGGATACTGGGAATCAAACCTGTATTGGACACAAGTAAGGCAAGCTCCTACCTACAAGAGTAGCTCTCCAGCCCCTGATCTTTTTTATGTACCATAATATACTCTTTCAAAAACATATTTTATTCATTATTGCCTATTTTGGTTTAAGTGTAGTCCCATTAATTCAGTAGACTGGTACTATCGCTTTAACATTATTTAATTTCATTAGATATTTGGCCAGAACATTCCAAAATAATGTGGAATTTCCAGGACATTTGCACTACAAATTCAATTGTTGCACCATTTAACTATAGCAGTTGCAGATGCAATTTTAGAGTGAAACTGTGCTTATTTCAATCTTTAGGTTTCCATCTACCATATATATGCACAGTAGAAGATGATTATCCTTGAGTTAGAGAAACAGTTCCTCCTCTGTTTTTGTATTTGGTGAGCTAAAAATGTTTTAAGACACCTCCAAAAGATGGAGAAAGAGTGTTGCTTGAGAGCTCTTAGCATATGCTAGGGTGTGAAAGAAGTAGGAATCTGTGTAGAAAACAAGAACTGTTGCATTTATGGAAGATGTAAAATTGAAGAGCTATAGTGTTTCCTGGTAGAGATGCATCAGTAGGGCTGGTTTATTTTAGTTCTTTAATGTTGTCAAACACCTGCAAATAGCAAGATTAATTCACTTGTCAGTAATGGAGAAGGAAGACACCTAGGATTGTAGAGTTATCCTTCTGAATGAATGGTGTATGTAAGTTTGATTCTTTTGCTTTCTGTTTAATGAAGGAAAGATCCTGATTTGATGGTTCCACACAGCTTTGTGAGAGATGTGATCTTAATTTGTAACTTGTGAGAGGACAGAACCAATATATCTTTTAAATGTAAGTCTTTTTAAATTTAAGAGTCTTTGGTCAATTTTAGGCTGTTTTGGTTACTGTGTATGCATGAGTATAGTGGACACCAATACAGAAACTGTGTTTAAGTTTGGAGAGGAGGGAACACAGAATTAGTACAGTGGGTAGGGCACTTGCCGTGCATGGGGCCAACTTGGGTTTGATCCCCAGTATCCATGAGCACAGAGCCAAGATTGTGGTTGAGCATCATCAGATCTGGCCCACAAACAAAAGAAAAAGCATAAAAAGTAGTACAAGTTTAGAAAGGAACCTGGATTCAAGTTACTTAGCCTGGGGAAGGAGGAAAAATATAGTAGAGAATTTGTCAGTTTTGAGTTCTCAGATATCAGAAGTGTTAAAATACATGCAGGGATGACAGCTGTACTCTGACCTTGGAGGACAGGAGGACAGAATTTAAAACAGAGGGTCAGAAGGCCAGGGAAAGTACTAGGAGAACCCTGTTTCTCTTTCACTTCTGCTCTCCTTCCCTCCCATTTCTGGAGCAGAAATAACTGTCTGGTCACCTATTTTCACTAGGAGTATTAACCTCTGCCTATTAAAAACAATTTGTCTGTGTGTGCACAAAACCCTATTCTAAACACCCCTTCAAAGTGGTTTAGTGACCCTGTGCTGAGTCTTCCTAAAAACCACTCTGTCTGTCTCTTGCTGAATAGACATGACATGTTTCTAAATCAGCTTGTGTCTCCTTGTGGGGTAGGAACAGTGCTTTAGCTGTTGTAATGACACATGCCATTTACTGTCACTGTCTACTTTCAGATGCATGTGCCTCAGTCTCCCATCTGGGAGCCATCTTAATGACTCATCATGGAAGAGGGCTAAGTGTCCCATGAAGTCAAAGCTCTTTATTATATGTTGGAAGAAACCAAAAGAACTGAAGGCCAGATGGTATTTTTCTTGGAAAATAGTGTAAGCACTAGAGAATAAGGAATGCTTAGGAAACAATATTTACCCTGGTTTCACTTTATTTATAGTTGCCTAGTGTGCTATTGGACTGCCATAACAAATTACATCATATCAAAGGTTAGATGGCCTGAACAACAGAAGCTGATTTTCTCACAGTTCTGGAGACAGGAAATCCAGGATCAAAAAATACCCCCTTTTCCCTCTGCTGGGGCATTTCCCTTGCTGTCAGATGACCACCTTCTTACTGTGCCCTCCCTTGGTCCATCTCTGGGAGCATGCACCTATTTCTTGTCTCTCCTATATCCAGATTCTCTCTTTTTATGAGGACACTAATCAGATTGGATTAGGATTCACCCTATGGCATTTTAGCTTAATTGCTTCTTTATCTCATTTGAGGTCTTTCTCTAAATAGAGTCTCCTCAAACACACAGAATTCAGCCCATTTTCAAACATTTAGGAACCCTTTGGGGGCCATATAATCTATTGTACAAATGACAGTCCTTTGAGAAAGGAAGCGGCAGGATAGCTAATGGAATCAAATAGCAGAACAACCTGTGCGAATCGGATCTATCTGGAACAAACTAAGTTTTGTGAATCCTTACTTAAGACAATAGACAGCCATTAAGCTCTTGCTTCGGGGCCTGAAAACCCAAAGATAATAATAACATCTAATCTCAGTTCCTGAGAAGGGCTATGAAGGATACATGGTGGTGAGCGGGAGTCATACAACTAGTAATAAGAAAAATAGCATTTGAAAAACTGAAATTCTGGGGCTGGGGAGAGATAGTACAGGGGCTAGGGCAGCTGCCTTGCATATTACTGACCTAACTTGGATCATCTGCATCCCATGTGGTTCCCTGAGCAACAGCAGGAATGATTCCTGGGTGCAGAGCCAGGAGTAAGACCTGAGCATGGTGGAATATGTACAAAACCAAAACCAAACAAAAATATGAAATAAGATTTGAATGTCATTGGCCCTCTCTAGACCATCCAAATTAGAATGTTTGCTGTGGTCCTCTAGATATTAGTTGTTGGGCTTTTTGGTGTTGCTTTTTTTCTGAAGGAAGATCATTTTTGTTGAAACTTATTTAGAAACAATGTGATGAGAGAATGGAAGGGAGAAGTGTATGTTCAAGAGTGAGCACTTCTAGAGTGAAGCAAGGAAACATAGAGACAAAGAAGTAAGATCCCTATTCACTGGAGAACAGCCACTTGAAGAGCAAGCCCTGACATCAGTACTTTTTGTTTCAGCCTTCCTGTATAATTGTCATGGAGAGCCAGGGTTGAGAACAACTTGAGCAAACAACAATTAAAGTATAATTATGAGAATAAGATAGTTGGAGCATACTTTAAAGGAGTAAAAGAACTTTCAGGGTCTTTAAAGAGATCTTTCCTTTAAAGAGGTCTTTCCTTGTACTAATTATACAGGAAATTAGTGAGACATTATAGTGGAATGACAGAAACAACTCTAAGGGCTCTGGGAGTGGAAGGACAAGCTATGGAGACAAGAGGGGCTAACCAAGGCTAGAAACTGCAGTAGACAGGAGGAATTCAGGATGAAGCCTGAGAAAAAGCAAGCTAGCAAAGGAAAGTTAGCAAGATGGAGCTATAAGCTAAGGGAGATGAAATCTAAAGGAAGAAATTAATTTCTGTTCAGGGACCAGAGAGATCATACAGCTGGTAAGGTACTTACCTTGTATGTGAGCAAACCCAGGTTGTTCTGCAGCACAAATGGTCTTTTAAACCCTTCCAGGAGTTATCTATGACAGCATGCCCAGGAGTAAGCCCTTAGCATTTCCAGGCACTTCCATATTGCAGGACCTTTTGAGGTCCTCCAACGAAAACAAACCCTGTTCATCTTGTGAAGTATTTAATAAGATACAGTAGCTAAATAAATGCCAGATGAGACCTGAAAAGCATCTTCCGTTTTCACAAGGGAGTGGCATGTGAGAAATTAGAAACAATGATTATAGACTTTTTTGTCTTCAATCTCTCCAGACTTTGTGCAGTTTTGATGGAAGCAATTAAAATAATAGCTGAGCAAAATGCATGTCTTTCAATCCCATCCCACTTAGAGTTCTAATTCAATCAGGTGTAGTGTGCAACTTTTGTGACTACCCGAAGGATGTGCTCATTTAGGAATTGCTAGACAGCAGCCAGATTGCATGTTAACTAAACAGATCTAGTGGAACAGAGCTCAAGTGAGTAGTCATGGCTAAAATGTACTCAATGTATCTTTTTTTAATTTTTTATTTTTACAATTACAAAGATAGACAATTGAAAAGTTCATATTTGGGTTTTGGTCATACAGTGTTCTAGCACCCATCCCTCCACCAGTGCCCATCTCCCACCACCAACTACCCCGTTCCCTCCCCCCCCCCAGGCCTCCTCCATGGCAGGTTCTTTATTTCTTTCCCCTTCTCTCTCTTTCTCTTTTCCTTCCCTTCCAGACTATGGATTACAGAACATACATTAAAGGGTTTTCATGTGAATCTTTTTGCCTCTATTTAATGCTCAGTTCCTAGGTTGGCAAGAGTACCCTCGACAATTGTTAGCACACTGTTCCATTTTATGTCTTACCTAACCTCTGACTCCCACACATTTGTGATAATTTCCACCTTTGACAAGACCTCCTGATAGATGTTTCACTTGACCTTGGATATTGGTATCATAATATGTACATATATATTTATGTTATGCAAATAAATGCAGTCATTCTGTATCTGTCTCTCTTTTTTTCTGGCTAATTTCACTCAACATAATCTTCTCCATGTCCATCCATTTATAGGCAAATTTTATAACTTCATTTTCCTAACAGCTGCATAGTATTCCATTGTGTAGATGTACCAAAGCTTCTTTATCCAGTCATCAATTTTCGGGCACTCTGTTTGCTTCCAGATTCTGACTATTGTGAATAATGCTGCTATGAACATAAAAGTAGGGATGGTGTTTCTGCTGCGTATTTTTGGTTTCCCAGAGTAAATTCCCAGGAGTGGTATGGCTGGGTCAAATGGGAGTTCAATTTCTAGTCTTTGGAGGAATGTCCAAATTGTTTTCCAGAAAGGCTGTACCAGCCGGCATTCCCACCAACAATGGATGAGTATCCCCTTTCCCCACAACCACGCCAGCACTTGTTGTTCTTGCTCTTTTGAATATGTGCCAGTCTCTGTGGTGTAAAGTGATATCTCATTGTTGTTTTGATTTGCATCTCTCTGATGATTAGGGATGATGAGCATTTTTTTCATATGTTTTTTGGCCATTCGAATTCTTCCTTGCTGAAGTTTCTGTTCATTTCTTCTCCCCATTTTTTGATGGGGTTGTTTGTTTTCTTCTTGTAAAGTTCTACCAGTGCCTGATATATCCTGGATATTAACCCCTTATCATATGGGTATTGGGCGAATATTCTTTCTCATTCTGTGGACTGCTTTTGTATCTTAGTCATGTTTCTTTTGAGGTGCAGAAGCTTTTTTAGTTTCATGTAGTCCCATATGTTTATCTTTTCTTCTAGTTGCTTTGTTAGTGATGTTTCACCTTTGAAGATGCCTTTAGCTTCAATGTCGTGGGGGGTTTTTCCTATATTTTCTTCAATGTACTTATGGATTCAAGTCTGATATTGAGATCTTTAATCCATTTTGATCTGATTTTTTGTGCATGGTGTTAGACACAGGTCCAAATTCATTTTTTTACATGTCTCTGCCCAGTTTTCCCAACACCACTTGTTGAAGAGGCTTTCCCTTACTCCAGTTTAGACTCTTTGCACCTTTATCAAAAGATTAAATGATCATGTGTTTGAGGTTGGGTGTCAGGATACTCAATTCTATTCCATAGGTCCACAGGTCTGTTTTTATTCCAATACCATGCTGTTTTAATTACTACTGCCTTGTAGTACAGTTTGAAGTTGGGAAAGGTGATGCCTCCCATCTTCTTTTTTTCCAGAGGATTGCTTTAGCAATCCTTGGGGGTTTATTGTTCCATACAAATTTCAGGAGTGTTTGGTCAATTTCTTTGAAGAACGTCATGGGTATCCTTATAGGTACTGCATTGAATCTGTACAGCTCTAGGGAGTATTACCATTTTGACAATGTTGATAATGTCTCTTTTTTGTATCTTGAGAGAAAGGACAGCTTTAATAAGAGAGGCTTCTAGAGGTGCACCAGATTCATGGTTTGACCTGGTCAATGTTTTAAGTCTCTTGCACCATGACAAAGATGTGAGGAATGAACAAGTCATTTTTATCCAAAAATTAGCAATGTTCTCTATAACATGTTTAACATATCAAAAATTGATCTATCATCTATAATTAAACCCCAATACCTCACAATTCTCAGCCCTTGTTTGAAAGTCCTGATCTCTAATCAAAAAATAAAATATCTTTTATTATCACTTGTCCCTTGTCACTTGTCTTCCCATTGTTCATCAGTTTACTCAAGTGGGCGCCAGTAACCTCTCTATTTGTTAGGAATGAGATCCATTATTGTTACTGTTTTTGGCATATTGAACACACCATGGGTACCTTGCCAGGATCTGCCATGGCTCTGGGTTCATTTCAGGGGGCCCAGTCCTTTACTATGTCAGACCATCAACCATCCAGGGCCCACAGGGCAGAGCCCTGGGGTAGACAAAGCCTGTCTCCTGTCTGCCACCTGTCGAGGCAGCCAGGCACTGAAGCCACAGCTATACCACCTTGTGGGGCAGTATTCTTTAATTAAATTCTGTAATTCTTCATCTTCTGAAATACCAATGACAAGAAAGGGCCTAAATAGGTGTTATAAAGAAATCAAGGCATGTATGATGTATTTCCTACCATTATAGGACTTTCAGCATACCTGAGGGAATAAGATAGCCTCATAAGTTAGAATGTCTGCTATATCAAAGGTTCTAAACATTCTGATCTATAAAGGGTAGCGTCACACCCACTGATTATGGCTGTTGGGAAAAGGATCAAGAGATATCAAGACCAGGTGGTATTGAAGTATGTTTCCATGAAGAAGAGAGAAAACAGGAACCAACATAAACACTCAGCTGCTGGCAGAGAAACCTAAGGCATATGTGGGGAACTCAAGGATTTAGTTTTTGCCTGTATTTGCAGATAGAAATAGTGGGAGAGGAAAAGTGATCAGACTGAATCAGTCACAGGAAACCCTGCATAACCGGGAAGAAAATGTCCAAGGTGATGGTGGGGATTTGGAAGCATGGGCCCCATTAACATGAGTGGGAGTTAGTTAAATCCCAGGCACTGAGCAGACTCCTTGTGTCTATTACCACCATTGCTGAACATTGTTATATTTCAGAATCACTTAGACTGGATTAAACTGTGTATTATTTTCCTCTTCTAAAGAGAAAATATTCTTTGAAAACTGCTGCTATATCCACCAAACTATCTGTATTTGTGGAAAACTCTGTCACTAGAAAGAAGTAGGCATTTAAATATAGAACTGATGAATTTTGATACCCTTGAGACATTTGATCTGGAGAAGTGAATCTGTTTTACCTGTCTCTGGGTAGGGGCTAACCTTCTGCAAGAAATTGATTTTGGCAAACAAATTTTCACTTCTGCATATTTTGTTTTCCATCCACATTTTTATTATCCCAAAGATGATAAAAAGAAAAATCCTAAAGATTGGAAAATCTGAATTTTCTAAAAGTTTCTATTTATAATCTTAATATCAAATATATGTTAAATATTTCCACCTTAACTCTTATAATGTTCCTGAAAGGAGAGTGCTAAATATGATTTCCCCCTTTTTTTATATGGGGAAATCAAATTGTGCAATAATAAATCAAATCATCTGGGTCATAAAAATAGTGCATAACTATGTCTAGATTGCAGTTTGTTCAGTGTGATGTTAAAGTCAGGTTTTTTTTTAATATTTTATTATACCACCGTGAGATATACAATTACAACGTTGTTCATGCTTGGGGGTTTCCGTCACACAGTGTTCCAGCACCCCGCCCTCCACCAGTGCCCCATAGCCACCACCCATGTCCCCAATTCCCTCCCCTCCCACATCCTGCCTAAATGGCAGGTTCTTTATCTCCTCTCCCTCTCCCTCTCTCTCTCCTACTTCTCCCACACATTGTGGGTTGCACTCACGTACACTCAGAAGCCATCATTTGCATTTTTGTCTGTATTTAATGCTCAGTTCTATGATAGTATCAGACCTTTAGACATGTATTCACACATGTTCCCTTCTCTATCTAAACTAACCTCTGACTCCCACACGCTTGTGGTAATTTCCACTTTCGGTAAGATCACCTAGTATATTTATGTCATGCAAATAAATGCAGTCATTCTATGTCTCTCTCTTTCCTTCTGACTAATTTCACTCAACATGATTCTTTCCATATCCATCCATTTATAGGAAAATTTCATAACTTCATTTTTTTTCTGACAGCTGCATAGTATTCCATTGTGTAGATGTACCACAGTTTCTTTATCCAGTCATCAGTTCTCGGGCATACTGGTTGTTTCCAGGTTCTGGCTATTGTGAATAGTGCTGCTATGAAAATAAAAGTGCGGATTGTGTTTCCGCTTTGTGTTTTTGGCTTTCCAGGGTATATTCCCAGGAGCGGTATGGCTGGGTCAAAGGGGAGCTCAATTTCTAGTCTTTGGAGGAATGTCCATATTGTTTTCCAGAAAGGTTGTACAATAAAGTCAGTTTTTAGCATTCCATGAGAACTCTTTTTATCTTCAGCTCATCTGCTATATGAGATTTCAGGAAACCTGGCATACTGATCTGCTGCTACCTCGCTCCCAGTAAGAATTTCACTGGAAATTTCTCCATACCTGTCTCCTCATCAAAGATTCTTTACTGGATGGTCTTAGTACAGCATATGAGTATGAGATCCTTCGAGGCATTACCACATCATAGCCATATTTTTTCTACATTTAAAGGACAAGTTAAAGCTTCACAAATGTCTACTCGCTAACAAAAAGTATAGAAGCACATGTCATTGTTGTATGTAGGAAAGGTCATTCCGTGTCCCTATTCATCCTGTAGATAGAACTTAGATAGATATTGAGGGAAACTTGAATAAAGAGCTCGTGGTTAGATGAAAGTTGAGGCAAGGTAAGTCTAAGAGGGTTGTTTCTGAAGGCTATTGCCAGTGATTGGCAAGTCAGAGATCTTTCCAAACAGTTTCAAGAAGCATGAATTGGCACAGTATCTAAAGAAGGATATCTCGTCTTGGTTATGAACATGCTGAATACAGTTCTGAAGATATATTCTGGACGGTCTTCCAGACCATAGGTTTAACTTAAGGATACAGATCTGTCACCAAGGTCACAAGTTATGTGTACATGTGTGAGCATGTATATGTACTTGCATATGGTTATGTCTATTTCTGGGAGGGAGTGACTTGGGCTCCACACTCTCTACCCGAAAAATCATGTTCTTGATCCTGTTTACAGATTCTTGGCCATTGTGGTGGATCCAGATGGAGCTCAGTTTCCTCTGGGACGTGAAGAGAATCTCTGACTCCCCCACCTTGAAAAGCTTCTTTTCAGGTTTTACTCTCTCTCCTGTGGTGTCCTGTGCTGCCTGTCCATTGGTCAGTGCTCTGTGGTGTTGTACAGAACATCTCTCCCGACTCCATTAATTTCCATCAATATGCTCTGCCTTAAGGGGTTCAGATTATTAATTTTGTATTTTACTGAAACAATTTTTTATAAACTGAATATAATACTTGTGCATGTTCAGCTTTGAGCTAGGCACTAAATACATGAAAATCACATGGGAGTAAATAAAAGGAAAAGCTTTCAGATGGTTCTTTACAGAAAAAGGGAAAAAAGAGATGAGGAACATCCAATTATTGATGGAAATTAATAAGATTTCTAGGGCTTTTCTCCAGGGAAACAAGAAGAATATCTAAGTCTACACACAAAATTATAAAGGTAAGTCTTTATTTTTATAAAAATATATAAGAACACATCTTTAATAATTCTGCATGCCAAGAATAATTTTGTGATCTGAACACCAGGGATATTCTTTTTCCTTTCCTAGAAATGATGTTAATTGCATATAATTAATATAATGCATTAGTTTCGAAAATATAATAACTTTTATACTAATGGTTATAATAATGATTGTGACAGCATTTATTTTTTTAATTTTTTTATTGAAACAGTGAAATGCACAGATACAAGGTTGTTCATGACTAAGTTTCAGTTATATAATGTGCCAACACCCGTCACCCCTTCACCAGTGCACAATTTCCAACCACCAATGTCCTCACTTTCCCTTCACCATGCTCCCCCATCCCTATGGTAGGCAATTTTCCTCTCTCTCTCTCTCTCTCTATCTCTCTCTCTTTCCTTTTTGGGCATTATAGTTTGCAATGCAGATACTGAAAGGTTATCATGTATATCTCTTTACCTACTTTCAATACTCAGTTCTTGTCCAGATTGATTATTTCTGACTATTGTGATAGAGATAGCATATGAATGCATAATGTTTCTTACCACTCTCCTAAGTGTTATCTCATTTGGTATTTGTAACTTCTGTCTGTGGGTAAGTATTTGCTGTTTCTTACACAACCAAAATCTCAGTTGAGGTTTTGGTAACTTGTCTAAAACAATAGTTAGTTTGCTACTAGAACAGAACCCAGGGTTCTGGTTTATAGTCCCTGCACATTTTAATTTTATTTGATTTTTTGATTGATCAAATGTAAAGTCTTAGATTGTAAAGAGGGAAATAAATACATTTTTTTGATTTCTGGGTCATATGCAGTGATGCTCAGGGGCTCAGGGCTTACTCTTTTTGAAATTTTTTTAAAAAATAACTTTATTATACCACCATTAAATATACAATTACAAAGATGTTCATGATTGGGCTTCAGTCATACAGTGTTCTAGCACCCATCCCTCCACTATTGCCCATTTCCCACCACCATTGTCCCCAGATTCTCCTCCCCTAGCCCACCTCTATAGCAGGCACTTTTCCCTCATCCTATCTCTCTCTCTTTCTCTCTCTCATCTCTTACACATTGTGGCTTACCATGCATGCAATTAGGGGTTGTCATGTATATAATAACCTTTGCCTACATTCAATGCTCATTTCTAGTCAGGTGTTAGCATTTCCAACAATAGTAGAACACTGGTCTATTTATATTCCACAAAATGGATGCAGTCATTCTATATCTGTCCTTTTACTTCTGACTAACTTCACTCGGCATGATAAATTCCATGTCCACCCATTTGTAGGCAAACTTCATGACTTCATTTTTCCTGACAGCTGCACAGTATTCCATTTTGTAGATGTACCAAAGTTTCATTATCCAGTCCTCTGTTCTTGGGCACTCAGATTGTTTCCAGATTCTGGCTATTGTGAATAGTGCTTCAATGAATATAGAAATGCAGATCATGATTCTGCTGTGTGTTTTTGGGTCTCAAGGGTATATTCACAGAAGTGATATTGCTGGGTCAAGTGGAAGCTCAATATCTAGTCTTTGGAGGAATGCCCATATTGTTTCCAAAAGGGCTGGACCAGTCAACATTCCCACCAACAGTGGATGAGCGTCCCTTTCTCCCTGAATCCACACCAGCACTGGTTGTTCTTGCTCTTTTGGATGTGTGCCAGTCTCTGTGGTGTGAAATGATACCTCATTTATGTTTTGCTTTGCATCTCCTTGATGACTAATGATGAAGAGTATTTTTAAAATTTTTTAAAGTTTTTATTTTATTTATTTATTTATTTTTGCCTTTTTGGGTCTTACCTGGCAATGCTCAGGGGTTACTGATGGCTCTGCACTCAGGAATTACTCCTGGAGGTGCTCAGGGGACCATATGGGATGCCAGGGGATAAAACCTGGGTCAGCTGTGTGCAAAGCAAACACCCTAGCTGCTGGACTATCACTCTGGCCCCAAGTTTTTATTTTTTAAATTTATTATTATTATTAATTATTATTTGCCCTTTGGGCCACACCCAGAAATGCTCAGGGATTACTCCTGGCTCTGCACTCAGGAATTACTACTGGTGGTGCTTGGGGACCTTATGGGATGTCTCGGATCGAACCCGGGTTGGCACTGTGCAAGCAAATGTCCTCCCTGCTGGACTTTTGCTCTGGCCCCAAGAGCAACTTTTCATATGCCTTTTGGTCATTTGAATTTCTTCTTTGAGGAAGTTTCTGTTTATTTCTTCTCCCCACTGTTTTGATGGTGTTAGCTTTCTTGTAAAGTTCTACCAGTGTCTTGAATATCTTGGCTATTAACCTCTTATCAGATAGGTATTGGGCAAATAGTCTTTCCCGCTCTGTGGGCTGTCTCTGTATCTTGGTCACCATTTCTTTTGAGGTGCAGAAGCCTTTCAGTTTCATATAATCTCATGTTTATTTGTGCTTCCATTTGCTTTGTCAGTGGTTTTTCATCTTTGAAGATGCTTTTAGCTTCAATGTTGTAGAGGGTTATGGCTATGTTTTCTTATAATGTACCTTATAGATTTAGGTCTGATGTTGAGATTTTTAATCCATTTTGATTTGACTATTATGCATGGCATTAGAAAGACGTATAAATTAATTTTTTACATGTAGCTGCCCGGGTTTCCCAGCACCACTTGTTGAAGAGGCTTTCTTTGCTCCACTCAATATTTTTTGATCCTTTATCAAAGATTAAAAGTTTATATATTTGAGAGTATCTGTCAGGAAATTCAGTTCTATTCCATAGGTCTATAGGTCTGTCTCTATTCCAGTACCATGCCATTTTAATTACTACTGCTCCGTAGTACAGTTTGAAGTTGGGGAAGGTGATACATCCCATCTTCTTGTTCCCAAGTATTGTTTTAGCTATTCATGGGGGTTTATTATTCCATACAAATTTTAGGAGTATTTGGTCAATTTCTTTGAAGAATAGGTATCCTCATAGGGACTGCCTTGAATCTATATAAAGATCTAAGGAGTATTGCCATTTTGACAATGTTAATTCTCCTTATCTATGACCAGAGAGTATGTCTCCATTTCCTTTTGTCTTCTTTTATTTCTTGAACTAGCATTTTGTAGTTTTCTTTGTAAAGGTCTTTACTCTTCTTAGTTACACTGATTCCTAGGTATTTGATTTTCTGTGGTGCTATTGTGAATGGGATTGTTTTAAAATATTCCTTTCTTCTCTTTCATTATTTGCATATAGGAAAGTCACTGACTTTTGAGTACTGATTTTTTACCCTGCCACTCTACTGTAGGAATCTATTGTTTCTAGGAGTTTTTTGGTATGGAGTTTAGGGTTCTCTATGTATAATATAATGTCATCTACAAATAGTGATATCTTGACTTCTTCCTTTCCTATCTGGATGCCCTTAATGTCCTTTTCTTCCCTGATTGCTATGGCAAATCGTCCAGTACTATATTGAATAGAAGTGGTGAGGGTAAGCAACCTTGTTTTGTCCCCAATCTTAGTGGGAAGGTTTTCAGTTTTTCCACGTTGAGAATGATGCTCACTGTGGGCTCATGGTAGATGGATTTGACTATATTGAGGAAAGTTCCTTCAATTCCCAGTTTATGGAGAGTTTTTATCATGAATTGCATTGCGTCTTGTCAAAGGCCTTCTCTACATCTATTTTATGATCATAAGGTTTTTATTTTTTCTCTTATTGATATGATGAATTGTGTTGATTGACTTATGAATGTTGAACCATCCTTGCATTCCCTGGATGAATCCTACTTGGTCATGATGTATAATCTTTAGATGAGTCTTTGGATTCTATTTCCTAGTATTTTGTTGAAGATCTTAGCATCTGTGTTCATCATAGAGATTGGTCTTTAGTTTTCTTTTTGTTGTGATGTCTCTATCTGCTTTGGGTATCAGTGTGATATGTGCCTCATCAAAGCTATTTGGGCGTGTTTCTGTTTCTTTTTATTTCCTGGAAAAAATTGAAAAGGACTGGCAGCAGGTCCTCTTTAAAGGTTTGGAAGAATTCACTGGTGAATCCATTTGAACTTGGGCTTTTGTGTTTGGGGAGACTTTTGATTGCTGTTTCAATTTCCCTAATTGATAGGCTTATTCAGGTATTCCAAATCTTCTTGTTTTAGCCTTGGGGAGACTATAGGAATTCAGGAATTTGCCCATTTCTTCCAGGTTCTCTTGTTTCATTGCATACAGACTCTCAAAGCAATTTCTGATGATCTTTTGAATTTCTGCAGTTTCTGTTGTGATGTCCCCCTTTTCGTTTCTGATTCCATTTATTTGGGTTCTCTCTTTTCCTTTTTTTTTTAAACATTTTTCTTTTTTTTTTTTTTTGAGTCTTGCAAGTGATTTGTCCCAAAAACATGAAGAGCTTATTGTTATCTCTGCATTGAACTGAGGTCAGTTTCATGCAAAAAAAAAAAAAATACACACTACCCACTGTACTATCGTTCAAACCCCAGCAATTAATACATTTAAACATAAGAAAGATGCCAGTCTTAAGGACAGATGTCATTTGGGTTTGTATTTTTTATTTTTGGTTTTTTGGACTACAACAAGTGATGCTCACAGATAACTCCTGTCTCTGTACTCAGGGATCACTTTTGTCAGTGCTCAGGGAACCTTATGGGATGCCAGGGATTGAACCCAGGTCCACCACATGCAAGATTAGTAGCCTACCTGCTTTGCTATCTGTCTAGGCTGCAGATGTTTGTTTTTGTCTCTTTAAAACTGATTTATTTAGTGCAATTGGAAAAGAGGGCATACATCTGCACTTCAGATCAAGTAGAAGCTGACAGGAACAACCTGGAGAGATATCTAGGTCCAAAACAGCGGCTTTCCTTTTTTCTCTTTTCTGTGATTTCAGAGATAAAAAATGGAAATTAAAAATATGGGATAAAAATATGCGATAAAAATATAAACTCGCAGACATGGGGCAGAGCTGCTACTGGCTCTCCCCGTGACCATCCGCTCACGAGGCGCCGGGAGGGATGGTGGGTTCCTAGCCCTGGCCCACCACCCCAGCAGAGCCTCGCAACAAGCCACACGACCCCCACTCCATGAGGGGCCTCCATTTTCCACATCCGGACTTCTCTCTAGTCAGACCTCCACCCAGCAGACCAGCCTATCAGCGCCCGGCTCATCGAGTTCCACCCTGCAGCAGTCTTTCTTAAATCCGGCTCAGGTATGCCGGTCCAGAGACTCGCAGACATGGGGTAGAGCTGCTACTGGCTCTCCCTGTGACCAGCCGCTCACGAGGCGCCCGGGAGGGATGGTGGGTTCTAGCCCTGACCCACCACCCTAGCAGAGCCTCGCAACAAGCCAGACGACCCCCACTCCATAAGGGCCTCCATTTTCCACATCCGGACTTCTCTCTCATCAGACCTCCACCCAGCAGACCAGCCTATCAGCGTCCGGCTCGCGCGCCGCAAGCGGCTGCGCGGTTCATCAATAAATACTGGACTTAGAGATGCCTACAAGAATATGCTACCTGCACGGCAGAGCCTGGCAAGCTACCCGTGTTGTATTTGATATATATGCCAAATACCAGTAATAATTATAGACCTCATTCCGGAATGGATTGAGGCTCTTTATGTTCCTGGAGCAAGCAGATGCCTTGGGCTCTACTAGCATGAGACAGGACATATGGAGATGTTACTGGGGCCCGCTCGAGCAAATCGATGATGAACGGGAAGACAGTGATACAGTGATAAAAATATGAATCTATCAGAGGAAAGCTTTTGACAATATCCAACACCCACATATGCTATATATTTGAGTAAAAATAAGGACAGAGACTTACCCAATATAATAAAGACCATATACAACCCATAGCTATCATCAAACAGTGAAAAATGAAAAGCCTTACTTCTAAAATCAGACTAAAGATAAGGATGTCCCCTTTTATCCTATTCAGTATGATATTGGCAGTTCTAACCACAGTAATTATGTAAGAAAAAAATATAGGAATACAAAGTATAAAAAGGTCTACTACCACTATTGAAGATGATATTTTAATATACATAGAAAACCCTAAAGAACACACACACACAAATACACAGACCCCACAGTAAAATAGCATGCTATCAAACTCATCTTACAAAATGTGTTGTATTTCTATCTGAAAATAATGAATTAGAAGAGAGGTAACAAAAAAGTCATTTATTCACAATAGCCAGAATCTGGAAAAAGCCAGAGTCCCCGAGAATTGATGACTTCGCTAAAGAAACTTTTTGTACATCTATACAATGGAAAGCTATACAGCTGTTAGGAAAAATGAAGTTATGAAATTTGCCTATAAATAGATGGACATGGAAAGGATCATGTTGAGTGAAATTAGCCAGAAGGAAAAAGACAGATATAGAATGACTGCATTTAGTTGCATGACATAAATATTTAGATACATATATATGTATATATGTGTATATATGTGTATATATATATGTGTATCACTTGATCTCTTGACATCCCGTTATTCATCGATTTGCTTGAATGGGTGGCAGTAATATTTCCATTTGACCCTATCACGTGCCAGTGTAGCCCAATGGCATCTGGTTGCTTCAGGAAAGCAAAAGAGTCTCAAACCGTTCCTTCAGGGTCTTGATGAAGAAGTCTGACCAACTTGTAGGTGGGCGGCCACGTGATCTTTTGACATCCATTGGGATCCAGTTGGTAACAGCTCTAGTCCAACGGTCATCTCCAAATTGCATTACATGTCTAGCCCATCTGATTTTCGATGCCTTGGCAAACGAGATAGCGTCCCTGACTCTGGAACAGCAATGAAGGTCAGAGCTCCAGATTCCTTCTTTCACTTGAGTGAGGCGTGATATTCCAAGCATAGTTCTTTCAATTCCTCTTTGGGAGATCCGAATAGCATTCTCATCCTGCTTTCTTAGGGCCCAGGTCTCTGAGGCGTATGTTAATGCAGGGAGAACGGTGGAGTTGAAGAGATGTGCCCGGAGCTGGAGGTCCTTTGTCTTTTAGCTATTTCTTCAATGCTTTTGAAGGCATTCCATGCTCTCTTCCTCCTGTGCAGCTCAGGTTTTAGGTCGTTCATCATGTTAACCCCTCGACGTAGGTACACATAACTGCTGCATTCAGAGATGTTTGTTCCATTGAGAGTGAATGGGGCCTCTGGAACTAGTTCATTTTTCATGAACATAGTTTTGCTGTATTAAGCTGTAGACCTATCTTTCCACATTCTTGGTCGAAGTCAGCCAACATTTGTGTCACTTGGCTAATGTTTGGTGTTATTAGAACGATGTCATCAGCGAAGCGGAGGTGGTGTAGTTGCCGACCGTCTAACTTCACTCTCATTCCTTCCCATTCTAATTGTCGCATGATGTTCTCAACGGTGGCGCTGAAGAGTTTTGGTGAAATGGTATCACCCTGCCGAACCCCTCTTTTGACATTGATGATCACTTCTTTATAGAATGGTGAGATCCTGGTGGTGAATCCGTAATACAGCTCACATATTATGATACCAATATCCAAGGTCAGACAAAACATGGATCAGGAGATCTTTCCAAAAATGGAATCTACCGCAAGTGTCTGGGAGTCGGAGGTTGGGTGGGACAGAGAAGAGAACAGTGTGCTAACAATTGTTGTAAGTGATAATATTAGCCTATAACTGAGTATTGAATACAGGCAAAACATACACATGATAACCTCTAAATGTATGTATTGCAATCCACAGTGTGTAAGAGAAGGAAGAGAGAAAGAGAGAGAGAAAGAGAGAAAAGAGATAAAGAACTCTCAATAGAGGCAGGCTAGGGGAGAAGGGAGCAATGGGGGAACAATGGTGGTGGGAAATGGGCACTGGTGGAGGGATTGGTGCTGAAACAATGTATCACCGAAACCCAGACATAAACATCTATGTAATTGTATATTTCACGTGATATAATAAAATATTAAAAAAAAATAAAGCATAGCCATTAGACTCAAAAAAGTCACTTATAATTGTGTCCAAAAACAAGCATCTAGGAATCATTGAAAACTGGATGTCATTATTAAAGATATTTAAAAAAACACAAGGAAATATATAAATATCCCATGATTATGTCTAGGAAGAGTTAACATTATTAAATGACCAGTAAACTGTAAACATTTTCAATGTAATCCCAATCAAAGGTCCAATGGCTTTCTTCAAGGACATAAAACAAATACTGCCAAAATTTGCAGAAATTTTTGAATTGCTAAAATATTATGCAGAAAAGGGGAGAGGCATTTCATTCCCTGGCATTAAATTCTAGTATAAAGCTGTAGTTATCAAAACAGTGTGATATTGAAATGAATGGATTCTAAGACCAATAAAATAGAATGAGCACTGAGAAGTAAACCATTAGATATAAGGATGGTTGAAGGAACTAGGTGAATTCTGTACAGGAATGAAAGTCTTGTCAAAAACTGGTGTTGGAAGCCGGAGCAATAGTCCAGCGGGTAGGGTGTTTCCCTTGCATGCAGCTGACCTAAGTTCGATCTCCGGCATCCCATATTGTCCCCCTTGCACTACCAGAAGTAATTCCTGAGTGCAGAACCAGGAGTAAGCCCCGAGCATCGCCGGATGTGACCCAAAAGGAAAAAAAAAATGGTCTTGTAAGAAATGATTAACTACATACAGAAAGATAAAATTGGATTCTTATTTCATACAAAATGGTCTTTAACTTCTGCACCTCAAAAGAAACGGTAACCAAGATACAAAGACAATCCACAGAGTGGGAAAGGATATTCACCCAATACCCATCTGACAAGGGGTTAATATCCAGGATATATCAGGCACTGGTAGCACTCCACAAGAAAAAAAACAGCCAACCCCATCAAAAAAATGGGGAGAGGAAATGAACAGAAGCTTCCAAAAAGAAGAAATTCGAATGGCCAAAAGGCATATGAAAAAGTGCTCTTCATCTTTAATCATCAGGGAGATGCAAATCAAAACAAGAATGAGGTACCATCTCACCCCACAGAGACTGGCACACATCCAAAACAGCAAGAACAACCGGTGCTGGCATGGATGTGGGGAAAAAGAGACTCTCATCCATTGTTGGTGGGAGTGCCAACTGGTCCAGCCCTTTTGGGAAAACAATATGGGCATTCCTCAGAAAACTAGATATTGAGCTCCCATTTGACCCAGCAATAGCACTCCTGGGAATATACCCGAGAGACCGAAAAACACATAGCAGAAACACTATCTGTACTTCTTTATTCATCTCTGCGCTATTCACTATAGCTAGAATCTGGAAACAACCTAAGTGCCCGAGAACAGAGGACTGGCTAAAGAAACTGTGGTTCATCTACACTATGGAATACTATGCAGCTGTCAGAAAAGATGAAATTATGAAATTTACCTGCAAATGGATGGACATGGAGACTATCACGCTGGAGTGAAATTAGTCAGAAGGAAAAGGACAGATATAGAATGACTGCATTCATTAATAGGATATAGATGGATACCAGTGTTTTACTAAATATGGGAAATGGTAATGGAAGATTAAAACTCACCATTGAATACACACAAAGAGACTTAAGTGATAAACTCTAAATATCTGCAGGGCTAGCCACAATGTGTAAAATAAGAGGGAGAGAGATGCAGAGACAGAGAGAGAGAGACAGAGAGAGAGAGAGAGGAAACTGGGGTACCTGCTGTTAAGGCAGCCTGGGGGTGGGCGGGAGGGGTGGGGTACATTGGTGGTGGAAATGGGGCACTGGTGGAGGGATGGGTGCTGGTATACTGTATTACCAAGAACAAATTATGAACACCTTTATAATTGTATGTTTCACAGTGGTATAATAAAAAATTTTAAAAAACAAAAATCTCCAATTGCAAAGGGCAAAAAAATGGTCTTTAAGCCATCAGAAATGGCTTAAAGACCATTTTATAAAAAACACATAAAAACATGAAGAGAAGTATTGACAGAATTCACAGGTTACTGATTATAGAGGTGTCTTCAATGATTTTACTCCATTAACAAAAAATAAAAATAAGTAATATTATACAAAAATACTTCTGTGCCTTGAATGAAATGTAGCTAAAATAAAGACACTACCTAATGGGAGCAAATATTAGCACACCATACATTTAACAAAGTGCTAATACCCACCTTACATAAAACACAGAAATAAAGAACAACAAATCTCATTAGAAAGGAAAAACTGGGAAAAGTTGCTGAACAGACATATCTTCAAAGAAGATACAACCAACAAGTGTATGAAAGGTGTTTGTTACTTATCATCATGGAATTGAAAATAAAAAGGGATATAATATATCACCTAAATCCAGAGAGAATGGCCTATATATTTTTAAAAATGCTAATTGGGATACAACAAAGAAGGAAGCTTTGATCTTTATTACTGAAGGTATTCTAGCCCCTAACAAAACAGTATGGAGACCTCTCAAAAATAAAAAATATAACTACCATATGATCCAGTAATTCTACACCAAGAACATAAAAATATTAATTAAAATAGAATATTCTGGGAGTGGGGAGCTGGAAAGATATAGAGAGGGTATGAAACTTGCCTTGAAAGTGGCCAACTTGGGTTTAGTCCCTTTACCCTATCTGGTCCCTGGAGCCCCCCCAGGAGTGATCCCTGAGCACAGAGCCAGGATGAAGCCCTGAACACAGCAGAGTGTGGACTATCCCCTCAAAGAAAAAGATTATACAGGGGCCAGAAAGATAGTACAGTGAATAAGCTACTAATTGCTTTGCTGTGGATCAACTTCTGTTCAAAGACTTGTGTTCAATCAAAAGACCCTTATGGTCCTTTGAACCTCACCAGAAGAGGTACCTGAACACAGAGAAAGGAGCAAGTCCTGAGCAGAGCAAGGTATGGCCTCAACAAAATATTTTAGAAAGATATTTGAATAACTACATTCATTTACAATAGCCAAGATCTGCAAACAGCCCATATGTTCAATGACTGATAAGTAGATAAAGAAATTGTTCTATCTACACAATGGAATACTACTTAGCTATAAAAAATGGATAAAACCCTGACTATTGCTACTACTAAGATGAGTCTAGGAGTGTTATATTAAACAAAATAAGTGAGAAGGAGTAGGAAAAATGTCAGATGATTTTATTCATATGTGGTAGAGAATAAAAGAATGTATGTAAGTCCAAGTGAATGGAAAAAAAACCCTTAAATTTTGACAGCAATTGAACTGCAGTTACAGAAAGA
Organism: Cryptotis parvus; assembly: GCA_021461705.1. Classification (NCBI taxonomy): domain Eukaryota; kingdom Metazoa; phylum Chordata; class Mammalia; order Eulipotyphla; family Soricidae; genus Cryptotis; species Cryptotis parvus. The sequence goes on from JAJIBD010031797.1 coordinate 29,109, forward strand.
GAGAGGGAGATCAAGTGAATATGGGTGGAAGATACTGACTACAAAGGATGCCAGAACACTTGGATGGTGATGGATGTTTGTGTTATGCTTTCTACGCCCTAAGCACACTATTGCAAGTCACATCACTTCAACTTTAAAAAGTATCTGTTTCATTTATTGCAAAGGTACATAGTCAGGGCAGAGAAAACCTTAGCAAAAGATTGTTGCCAGTTGTCACAATCACACACTTTACAGAATATCTATTCAGATTGCTTCTTCACCACGTCTGGTTTAAAGAATCAACACTTAAACCCACATCTCACAGCAACCGCCATGTAAGCTCACCTACCAGTCTTATTCCAGAGACTCATAAATCAATATCAAAAGAGATTAACTAGCCAAAAAAATTTTCTCAGATATCCATTCCCAGCTGAGACCTCCAGGGTGGTTCCACATGGGACAGGACAGCTCCCAGCCTAACAAAGCCCCACAGCTTCTCTCACACCCCAAAGCTACTGCCATGCCTCCAGTTAAATATTTTGAACCAGCCAGTTAAATATCTTGGATTTTCTAGAGTAACATCTTCAAGCTGCAATGTTGACATTCCAGTAGGAGCACACCAGATCGGATGGAATGTAACATAGAATTCAACTAATCTCGACTAACAAAAAACATTAATACAGAAGATTAACATGCAGCAACATCTTAGTAAACCCTCAGAGGAAAACTTAATCATCCCATGGTGAGACACAACAAATTTCACAAATTTTCTTCTAAGGAAATATTTTTTCATCACCCCATTAGCCATTTAGTGGTAACAACCAATGTGAAAGAAATGATTATAGTGAGCCTGTTTGAGGCTTGAGGAGTGATTGGGAAAATGGAGACAATGGTGGAGGGAAGGTGACAGTGGTGGTGGAACTGGTTTGGGAATATTAAATGCCTGTAACAAATCATCATAAACAGCTTTGTAAATCACGGTGTTTAAATAAAGTTTGGGGGAATAAAGAATGACCACTTACAATTTGTCTGCGCTTTTGCCAAATATTGAGAAAGTCAACATGAGTATATTTATTAGTCATTCACAAAAAGCCCAAGAAAACATTTTAGCCCTTTCCTTTGTTGTTTTTTCCACAGCCAGGTTCTCTCACTCTTGGTTGTGGTGTTCGATCTCACAGGTGTGATCTTTGTTAGGCTTCCATAATTTAGTTGTACTTGCATACATTTGGTGGCAGTGCACTCTAGTTAGCATGCTTAGCTGTGGAGTCAGGAATCACAAACTATAATACTACCACAGGGCTACTTTATTACCTTCAGTACTACCACACAGCATGTGAGGTCAGTGCTGGGGACTGAAATTTTGACCTCATGTCTGAAGGGAAGTTACTCTCTTATTGATTCAAATTCCCATAACTAAAGAAGCAAATAATTTCTGCGCTTCTAATATGATTATGTAAGCAGGATGATGTAAAAATCTCCTCCAATTTGTGTTGGGAGGGAAGTGTGAAGGAAAAGTGTACATATGTGCATACATGTGTGTATATGTATAAATGTATATATATATTTATATACTTTCAAGTCCAGATATGCTTGATCCAGAGACTCAGATACGTGGGGGCAAAGCTGCTACCGGCTCTCCCACTGTTCAGCTGATCATGAGGCACCCGGGAGGGAAGGCGAGTTCTAGCCCTGACCCGCCATCCCAATAGAGCCTCACAAGAACCTGGAGGAACCCCCACACCATGAAGGCAGTCATTTCAACATTCGGACTCTACAGTTTGTCAGAGCTCCACCCAAGAGAAAAGCCGATCTCTCCCCATTGGTTCATCAGTAAATAAGAGCCTACTACTGAGAGTATACCATCTGCATGGCAGAGCCTGACAAGCTACCCGTGTCATATTTGAAATGCCAAAAATCAGTACCAATTATAGACCTCATTCCCATGACCTGAAGAAATGGTTGAGGCTCTTCATGTTCCTGGAGTGAGCAGATGCCCTTGTGCCACACTAGCACACAACAGGATGTATAGAGATGTTACTGGTGCCTGCTGAAGCAAATCGTTGAACAACAGGAAAACAAGCGATACAAGTGATATTTTTGGTTTAATTTGTCTCTTTGTTCTAAAAATATGTGTGTGTCTGTGTGTAATAAGAGCTCACTCTATAGACACCCAAGAGCTTAGCAGACACCATAGACACCATAGTTTTCTCTGACTACTGAGTTTGAGACAAAATCTTGCCCAGTTACAGATGATCATACTCATCTGTTTTAAATAGAGAATCGATACTGGAGAAACACTTTGAATGAGTATAAAGCTTTGGTCCTGTATTACCAAACTGAGATTATCAAGTGGGAGTGGGGAAAAGAGGATGGAAAGAAAAAGTGGAAATGGGCAGAAGAGAAAGTAGAAAGGATACAGGACAGTGGTGGAACATCTTTTTATACTTGGTAGTGGAGAAGGGACAGTAATTTTGTATACAAAAATCATAAATTTTAGGGCTGGTGCAGTAGTACAGTAGGTAGGGCATTTGCGTTGCATGAGGCCCACTTGGGTTTGACTGCTGGCATCCCATATGGTCCCGGGGCAAAGCAGGGAGGTATTCCTCAGTACAGAGCCAGGAATAACCCCTGAGCATTGCAGGGTGTGACCCCAAAAGGCAAAAAAGAAATAAAACCATAAGCATTAAGACCACATTACCATGTAGTTATAAACTACAATAAGAATAAATAAAATAAAAACCTTGATCCATGGGGTTGAGGATGAGCCTGAAGAAGCCTACTGGGTCCATAAAATGATGGCAAAGTTGGGAGTGAGCAAACTAATAGGTATAATTAAATTCTCAAGGCCAGCTCATGCATTGGGTCATAAGCCAGCCTTGGTTAAAGGAATCATAATTGGAACCATGCTGAGTTCTCAAAGCCCAGCTGGTAAATGACAAGGAAGAGTTGGAGCCTGAACTCCTGCCCACAGAGGTGGCACTCTACTCAGCTACAGACTTTTAGATGCTTCCTGCCAGGCTGTGCCCAGGATAGAACTCAAAGGCAAGTGGATGAGATGGAAATTTCATAAGGGAATGAAGGCTAAAAACTTGCCTGTGCAAAAAATATTCCATATCCGGGGGCCAAACAAGTAAATAACAGGATGGAAAGTCTTATCAAGGGAGCCAGTCTTATAGAAGGAATAAAAATTTCCAGAGAAACCCTTTTTCTATCAAGTTATTTTAAAATTTATTTAAATGAAGGTGCATTGGATAAAAATAGCAGTTTCCTTCTCTGTACCTGGGTGCTAATGAGCTCGGCAGGCATTTATTCCTCACTTTGATATGTTTGCTGTCCTTACCACACCTCTCTCTGGCACTCTTAGGGTCCCGGGGTGTTGAAATGAGGTCAGCTGGTACTTGAAAAGACTTTCCTAGGTGAGAAAATACAATGATGTCATGATTTCTTTTTTTCTTTTCAAAGAAAGAGAGGCAAAGGACAGTGAGTGTTGAGTAGGAAAAAACGGTGTTTTAAAGGAATTTGAAAGGCAAATTTTAGCTTCACTGCTTTGTAGATTTCATCAGAATAGATTCCATATCCTCTATGTGTTCAGGATTCTCTGGCATCAAAAGCATTAAATAAAAATAGGAGCAAATTGCTCTTCAAACTAATAAGGATCTAGAATATAGTAGTGTCTTGTGACGATCTTGAATAAATTTTGATTGGACTTTTTTTATAAATATTCACTGGTACTGGAGTGTGGATCGACACTGAATTATTTTCTTGTCTCACTTTCTAGATGTAAAATCTGGGCAGGGAATTTGCTCAGCCGCAGATTTTAGCTAGAATGAGAGTAAAAATCCATCTCTGTTATTCCAAAAGCATTATCAGGAGTGATATCTTGAGTAGTACCAGGTATGGTCCAAAACAAAACAAATGAAAAATAAAATTAAAAAAAAATCCATCTCATTGGATTATTGCGAGCTTTGAATTTAATTGAATTTGACCAAAAAATGTGCCTTATTTCCTACTAAGTGCTTAATAAATGCTCTTTTTATCTTATTTATTTTTACACTATCTTATATTATTAATTTTATATAATATTGATAGCACTTTGTGGGGGTCACACCTAGTGGTAAGGCCTTACTTCTGATTCTGCACTCAGGAATCACTGTGGAAGGAATCTGGGAACCATATGAAGTGCTAGGAATCAAACCCTGGGTCTGGTACATGCAAGGCAAGTGCCCTATCTGCTGTACTATCTCTCCTTTCCCCAGCAATAGTACTGTTAATAAAACTTGAGGAGATGGGTGTGGCACTAGCAGATTGAGTTCACCACAGCCTTCCTCTAAAGGATACTAAAAAAGAGAGAAGAGCATTAAAAATGGGTCTAGACCAGAATATCACATTCTCTCGTTCTCCATTTGTCTCAGACCTGTGTCAGAACTTTCAGAGTGAATTTTATGTAAGGGGCAGGTACTGTGCAGAGATCCTGGGTGTAATTGAACTCTGACACCAAAGAGGATGGACCGACAACCAACATATTGGGCTTCTAGATGAAAGAACAATGTTTCAGAAAGAGACACAGAGGACTTAGAGATGTCTTTCACTTATCTAAAACCTGACAGTTAAGTTAGAAATAAACTATTTCCATTGGTATTGACCTTCTACTGCACAAAAGATAGTATCATCTTCCTTTAGCAACTTTGTGAGTCAGAAAGAAAACAGTCCCAATCTACAAATCAGAAACTGAAGAGAGGAGACACTTTTCTCTGCTGTAAACAGCTGTACAGAGTCGAAGATAAAACCAAAGTCTGTCTAAGCCTGAACCTCTACTTACTAGCATGGTCTCTCCTCTGAATACTGACCCTTTTACAGTTGATGTAACATCCATGCTCTTTAGGGAATTTTTGGGCAGAGAGAAACGTAACTTTAACTTGACAAGTAAAGTTTGATTAAGTAAAAAAATTTGAAGATATTTTTAAATCAAGTAGGGAAAAAAATCTCCAAAACAAAACAGAAAATTAAAATCTTATTATTACTATTTATCATACACAATCTTGACCTTTGCCCTTGATGAGGATCAGGAGGAATGAAATTTATTTTATTTTGTTCATGGACTTCTTGGGCATTACCAATGGACTTATGTATTGAATTAACAGATGAAAATTTTTTAAATTTCCTATCCCCTCCCTGCAGGGGTGCCCACCCAGGGATGCCAGATGTCGGGCGCACTGCCGGGGGTCCCCCAACAGTGCCAGGGAAGTGAGTTCCCTTCTACCTCCGAAGCCGACGAGGATTGGATGAAGACTCAGGAATCCAATGCAGTTTTAAAAAGGGCTTTACTATCACAGGATCCAATATACAATCCAAGAGCAGGGAAAACCTCCGGACTCTGGGTTCCCAGCTAGGCCCCAGCCAGGTGTAGACCAAGATGGCTGCCCCCACGTGTTGAGGCCCAACAGAGAATGGAGAGGACGGAGAAGCAAAACACCAAGGGAAGCCGAAATGGCAAAAGGGCGAAAAAAGAGAGAGAGCTTCTTTCTTCTTGCAGCTTATTTTATAGCTAGAATTCCTCCCAAATTCCCCAGCCCAGCCCATGCTGGGCTGGGCTATCTAGAGATGAAAACAGGAAAATAGCTCTATAGAATGTAGCAACTTCAGGAGACCATCTGGTTGTTTACAAGGACCCAGAGCTAATTAAAAGCCTCCTAGCAGAGCTGGGAGAAGCTATAAGTTAAATGTAACTTTCCCTGGCAGGAAGGATCAAATGCCCTCAGGTAATTTCTCCCAGCACCTCACCTAATATCTTAAGCCAAGATCTGCCTGGAATTGCCTTTATAGGGTAAAGAAGGGGTTTCTGAGATGGCATGTCTCTGTACCAAAGACTAATACTAATGCCAGTTAAATATTTCTCCAAGCCTTTACAAGAGTCTCGTCTACTTCATGGTAGTTTTGTATCTTAGTTGCCTTTTGAGTTATCAGGGAGCCATGCTTCCTTGCTTGGAGGCAAACAGCATTTCTCTCTGGTCTGATTACTTAGAGATCCAACGTGGCCAGGCAGATATGCTGGTAAGATCTAGCTAGTCCCACGATGATTGTGGTAGCATGGGAGAATATTTATACCAGCCAGTACAGAATACATGGTCAGATAAGACTGCCACATTCAGGCTATCCCCGTATCTATGAAGTGAGCTGCAGGAGGCAATCCAGGGCAGATGCAGAGGCCTAGGCTTTTATGTGTCCTGCAACACCTCCCCTGCCCTTGATGGTATTATTATTATTACGATGATAAAGTCTCAGATATTTGGTTGTGGTGCTTGCACACTTTAATTGTGGTGTGCTGGAGATACCAAACAACGATGCTGGTGTCATGCTTGGAAAATATGGGGATGTGTGCCACGAATTGAACTCAAGGCTTCACATTTACAACACTGGAGCTTTGCCAAGGAGCATTCCTCAGCCCGTTAGGAAAAAAAACTCTTCACAACAGTGTTTAGCACATGTTATAATGTTATGTCCCCAGTGAGTATATGTGGTGTTGAGTGAAAAGTGTAAATAGCATATATTGACTGAGAGCTGATCTGTGGTTTTACACTTAATAATGTATTTGGTAACTCCAACAACCCTTTGAAACCTATTTTAAAGAAGAGGGATCTGAGACTCAAAGAGGCTAAAGCACTCTGAGTGCAGTATAATATAACTTATAATATTTAAGTATGATATAATTGTGTGTAGTCCTTAATATATTTATTTTGACACTTAGCTTGTGGATTTACAGGAAATAAGAAGTATAACACTGTCTGGTTCTCTGTGGCGTAACAGTTCACACCTTGATTAATTGTTTATATATTAAAGTTTCCTCATACATGATGATTGAATATTCTATAAATTTTCAGGGTGAAATATGTCTGTCACAAGCATCCACTTGATTCAGTATTCACAAATGCATTATTCTTATGATGCAAGTATTTTTAGACCCAGTTTTTAGTTGGAAAATCTGAGGTAAAGGCTAGCTGGCCCAGATCTCCAGAGGGAGAATTAGGTACATCTCATTACTACGGCTTTTGCCAGTTTTGTCTTCACCAGAATCTCATAATAGGCTTTAAGAGAGCATAGGAGGTGGAGGGCATAGCAAGAGCTCAAGTCAATGACAGTTGACTTGAGAAGGAGGAAGACTCCTAGATGAAATATCTTTCCTCTGACAATCCTAGAATTCTGAAACTATGTGGGAGAGAGTTGTGTGACATGAGGAATTGGACCAGAGAGGCAGTGAGTAAAGGCACAATCTCTACCAAGATTGTCCAGATAAATTTACAAGGTGATTGAGTGATGTGAGAAACCATCGTATATACTAGAAAAACTTTAAAGATATTTTAACCCTTGTCAGATTTGGTCCTAAATAAATATGGTGTAGGTATAACTTTCTCATAAGTTTTCAAAAAAAAAAACCTTTTACCTTTCCCTCCCTTCCTTTCTTGCTTTTTTGTTCCTTCTTCCTTCTTTCCTTCCTTCATATCTTCTTCTCCCATGATTTAAAAAAAATTTTCACCTTTTTTTCTCTTAACAAAAGGCAAGAAAAGCTGTATATAAGTCCTTTAACCTCAATATTGAAGTTTTAACTATTATTAGTTCCGGGACCAGAGCGATAGCACAGCAGATAGGGTGTTTGCCTTGCACACAGCAAACCCAGATTCGATCCCCAGCATCCCAAATGGTACCCCCTAGCACTGCCAGGAGTAATTCCAGAGCACAGAGCCAAAAGCAAACCCTGAGCATTGCCGGGTGTGACCCAAAAAAGAAAAAAATAAGAAAAAACTTATTAGTCCTTAAAGGAAAAACACAAAATTTTGGAAAACAATAAATATTTGACACAGGAAAAAAAATAACAAATGATGGAGTTTCAGGTATTTGAAACTCCCACATATTTTTAAGTAGGATCTTTTAGCTATTCAAACAGAAGAAAGGCCCTAACTTTTTTTCTTTTTTTTTATTAAAACATTGTGATTTACAAAAGTACAGTTTTTTTATAATACAGTTGTTAGAAAGATTCATTGTTCAACACCAATCCCACTGCCACTGTGTTCCTACCAACAAAGACCCTCATTCCCCACCCACTCCCCATCCCCATGCCTGCTCCCTCAGCTGGCACTAATTAAAGTGACTATTACAGCCCAAATATAGCAATGGTACTGATAAAGTCATGACTTTGTTTTCTGGTTTGTTATGTACAAATCTGGCCGATTTATGTTCTTGCATTGACTTTCTGAGTTTCTAGAACATGATTAGTTTCTACTAGTTTGAGATGTTGCGTGGTCATGGGAGAGCTGGTAGCAGCTCTGCCCTGTGTGTCCGTGTCTTTGGATCATGGCCGACAGCCCAGAAGCTGTTCTTGGGTGGGTCCACTGGCCCGTCCAGTCAGGACAGAGGTGGGGGAAAGGGACCCCAGCTCCATCTCCACAGAAGCCTGGCGACTTTAGCCACAGAGACCCACATACCTGGGCTTGAAATAGGCTTCTCTCCTGCGTGGGGCTCTGACAAGTTGTGGTGTTCCGACATTGAAAATGGAAGTCTCATTTTTATCCCTCAAATTCTCAGGGTTGGCAGGTGCTGAGTGTATAGCAAGTTCAGATTCTTCTTGAACATTTGTATCCAGCTTGCTGATGGCGAAACATATTCAACTTGCAATGAAGTAATTCCCTTTGAGAAAATTTTGTGTTTCAGAATATCTGAGGCTTGAAAGTCTTTATGTTGAGCTGAAATCTCCCAGGAGTTGAGGTTCCTTTCAGACCAAAAGTCAGCCAGAAGTATTTTTTGTTCTATGATTTTTTCCCTTCCCCAGACTCACTTATGAGTGAGTCTATGCCACTGCCTAGGTGGCATGAAAGTAGCCACATACTGTCCTCCGGGAGAAAATGTTACTGCTATAGCACCTGACATATGTAGGCAATAGCAAAACACAGAATCCTAAAGTTCAACGTTTGGAATTGGAAAGACAGGTCAGAGAAGGTTGTGCTGGAATGTCAGAGAATATACATCCTAGATTCTCTCTTTTTGCCTGGAATATAAATTTCATTCTGGAGAAAAAAAGAAAGAATAGATTTAAGTGGCATGTACATCAATTACCTCCCACACACATGCAATAGTCATAGTACCAAGTTCATATTTTAGGCGTATTTTCGCTCAGTTCAAGTTGGGATCAGATAACCACAAATTCCATAGGTTGCTTTTTTTTCTGTTTTTATTGCGAGACACAAGGAACTCATGAGGAGTTTGCTAAATATGTTAAACACATTTTCACATGTGAGTTATACATATTGGTGGATTCTTTTTAGGAAAGACTGTCATTCAGAAATAGACTCTGAATGAGGCTTCCCCCTCAGGAAATAGAGCTGACTTTCAGGCTGAAAGAAGAGCTGAGCTGGGAATGGGAGGCAGGCCTCAGGTAGGATGTAGATGAGTATTGGAGTTGACAGGCCTTTGCCACTATATGCATTTTGCAGTTACCAAATTCTTCCCCATTCACAATCTCATTTGATCCTTCATGACTTCCTGTGAGATTTAAGACTGGCAGCATCCTCCTTCCCAGAGGCAAAGACATGGGCACAAAAGAGTCACCGTGTGAGGAAAACATGCTCCCAGGAGATCAGGGGATCTGAGAATGACCATTTCATCTTGCCACTTCTGAGGCTATGTTTCTCCACTGTACCAGAGGGTACATCACCACCCTGCTGAGTCCAACAAGCTCATTTCTTATCTTGATTAACTCAGTACCACGCCAGGGGTGTTTGCATGAATGTACTCTGGTCTGAGAGCGAGCAAGAGGGTGGTGGGCAGGGGAGACAGGGGGCTGTCAGTGGGGTTCAGGCACGGGAATTTGCTGTCTCCTTGAACAAAGCTCTGGTTAGCTCTAACAGTGGTGGGTGCAGTTTTAATCATGGGTGATAGAATTGTCCTCAAGCTCAGGATTGTTTCCTGCCTAAAGAGCACAGGGAGAAAGGGTTCCCCAGCAGTTACCAAGTGCTGCTTGTAAATCATTAACCAGGAGCTGAGAAGGAACCTGAACAAAACAAATGAACACTGATACTGAGACCTCTCAGGATTGAAGCTTAGGTGCTTCCATCAGAGCATTAATCTTCCCTAGTTACCTAAATGTGATATATTGAGGAGGGCAACATTTAGCATTTTCCACAAGGTGGAAAACGGGCCTTCCTCCTCTTTTTGGGTGATCTACTTTCCTGAATAACTGCAATGAATATCTCCTCATTCTCAGAGCTGCACTCAATGATCCCAGTATCCCTGCTACGAAAGCAGGATGAGAATGCTATTCGGGTCTCCCAGAGAGGAATCGAAAGAGCTATGCTTGGAATATCACGCCTCACTCAAGTGAGAGAAGGAATCCGGAGTTCTGACCTCCGTCGCTATTCCAGAATCAGGGATGTTGTCTCGTTTGCCAAGGCATCGAAAATCAGATGGGCTGGACATGTAATGCGATTTGGAGACAACCGCTGGACTAGAGCCGTTACCAACTGGATCCCACGGGATATCAAAAGATCACGTGGCCGCCCACCTACAAGATGGTCAGACTTCCTTGTCAAGACCCTGAAGGAACGGTTTGAGGCTCTTCATATTCCTGAATCAACCAGATGCCATTGGGCCACATTGGCACGTGATAGGGTCCAGTGGAAATGTTACTGGCACCTGCTCGAGCAAATCGATGAATAATGGGATTCAAGTGATCAAGTGATCCCATTTTTCTCTTGCAAGTCTGTATGAAACCTTTGAATTATTCTGTAGACTCCATTATTTGAAGGTCTCAAATCCTAATTTTCCTTTTTCCCTGAGTCTCCACTGCTTACAGGACTATCAAGAATAAAAGACTGTTAACTGTGGATAATAAATGAAGCTGGTTGGTCAGTCCATGGGGAATTATTATAACAATTATCTAATGAGCCTAAAAACATCTCCAGAATACAAAGCTTGAAAGGTGAAATTTCAAATTAATTGGACATTATTGAATGACAGAATTGAAGTCTTGATTCAAGACTTAGAATCAAACTTTCCTGAGACCAAAACCCAGTTCTGCCCCACTTTCCACAATTAGAAATCATCCCCAAGACTTCCTCATTTATAATATCAGAGAATGAATAGTTGTCACCATTAAATAAGATAATAAAATTTTCTTTCTATGGGATAAAAATGACCTTTAACATGTCTAAGAAAATAGATGTATATAGTATGTGAATATACATGTGAGTGGGTGTGTGAGTGGGTATTTCAAATTCCCAAGATAGAAATTCCATTGACACTTAAGTAAACTGAAACCAAGGACCACAGAGTCATTGAGGCTATACTTACTCTCATGTCTCTGTATGTGTGAGCATGGGTTTCTTTGACTCTTATTTTTGTTTTGTTTGGGGGCCACACATGATAGTGCTCATGGTTTCCTCCTCTTTCTGCACACAGGGATCACTCCTCAGAGCAAAGGGGATCATATGTGGTGCTGGGATTTAACTCGGACCTGTTGCATGCAGGAAAAATGTCCTACCCTCTAAACTGTCTCTCTCTCTGGTCATGTTAATTTAACTCATATCTGCTCCACACCAGCTTTGTCCTCAGAAATGAAGCATGACTAGCAAATCTATAGTTTCTCAACTCAATCATACAACCAGATTGAGTTTGAATCTCCTATTCTGAATTCCAAGTGTTCAGAGGCAGGTCTTTTCATGTGTATGTATGAAACAAGGTAGTTTTTAATTGAAACTTATTTAGGAAGATGTAAGGGGAAAGAGAGACATATGTATTCAGGAGGGAGCACAGATTTCTCCAGAGTGAAATAAGCGAGCAAAGAAACAGCTACAACCTAGTGAGATATTTGTTCATGAGAGAACACAGGCTTGAAGAATAAACTGAGGCAGGTCTTTTGCGTGACTTGGATAAAATCTCTCTCTCTCTCTTATCACTTTCTCTCTCTTCAACAATGAAGGTCAGCCAGGTGCTACAGTCACACTGTGCTAGCTTGGAGGCTTCTCCTGAAGTGACCACATGGATGGAATTGTCAAGAAGTTACCATTTTGGCTCACCCCAAAAGGTCTAAGTGGGTAGGAGTACTCCTTGATTAGACTGAATAATGAGTTAAAACGAAATGCTTAGGTAATGCCATTTCTAGATAAAGACTGGCTCTTACTCTTCTAAAAATCTGATTGCTTTCAGCACCATGATTTACAAAGCAGTTAATAACAGACTGTCAGGTATGTCGTGTTTCAACTCCACCAGTGCCAGTGTCTGTGCCGCCCCCAATGTCCCAGGTTATCCTCCCACTGTCTCCCAGTCTGTTTCCATAGCATACTTCATTTTTCAGGGGTTAAATTATTAGTTTGGGTCACACGTTTTAGTGATTGATTTTGATTTTGATCATCACTGAAGCATTCATTGCCCCTAGCTGATTCCTGTGTTACCACCAGCCTGCCTCTTCTTTCTTTTTTCTTTCTTTCCTTCTTCCCTCCTCTATTACCCTCCTTCCTTGGCATTCTTATTTGTGTGCTCTGGGACCAAGGACCTGCTTACTTTTGATACCTCCCAGTCCCATGTTTTGTTTCTCTATATACTAGAAATTAGTGAGGACATGTATTTATCCTTCTTCCTCAGACTTCACTTAACATTACACTCTCCTGTTCCATCACCCTCCGTTCCTGCATGATTTCACCTTATTTGTAGCTACAAATACATATATTATATTTACATATAATATATACAATATATATTGCATATATACATACAATATATACAAATATAAAATATATGTTTATTTTATATATATATATATATATTTGTTCCTCAAAGCTCCATCCAAGAGAAAACCTGATCTTTCCCCTATAGGTTTCATCAGTAAATGCTCGAGATGAGAGCCTTCTACTGATAGTATACCACCTATACCTCAGAGCCTGGCAAGCTACCCCTGTTTTATTTGTTATACCAAAAACTAGTAACAATTATTAATCTCAATCCATGACCTGAAGAATGGTTTGAGGCTCTTCCTGTCTCTGGAGCAAGCAGGTGTCCTTGGGCTACACTTGCTTGTGACAGCACGTGTGGAGATGTTACTGGTGCCCGCTCAAGCAAATTGATGAACTACGGGAAGACAGTGATACAGTGATATATATTTGTACATTATATTATATATAATGTTTGTGTATACATTATATATAAAACAACTTGTTTATATACTCATACACATATATACATCTATCTATATATAAAACAACTTATTTACATACTCATCTGTCTTTGGATATTTTCCTGGTTATTTATTTTCCCAAGCACTAAGGTTTCTACTCCTTTGAATAGATTCAACCGCACCTTCAGGGCAAAGTCTAACATTAGCCCATTTAATTAGAAGAAAGGACAACTATAATGATTTTCATAATCTTGGCAAATGAGACAACATCCTTGATTCTTGATCATTGATGGAGGTCAGAACTCTGGTTCCTTCTCTCACTTGAGTGAAGCGTGATTCTCATTAGCTGTCATTACTCCATTCCCAGTGCTTACTCTGCTCAGGCAAAGAAGATTCAGAGGAACCTCTGCCATCCCCTCATGACCTTGAAACGATAAAGTAAGACTAAACCTTATCACTTATCATTTATCTTCCTGTTGTTCATTGATTTGCTTGAGCGGGCACCAGTAACATCTACATTTGTCCCTGTCATGTGCAAATGTAGCCCAATGACATCTGCTTGCTCCAGGAACACGAAGAGCCTCAAACTGTTCGTTCAGGTTTTTTTTTTTTTTTTTTTTTGGGGTTTTTTTTTTTTTGCGTTTTTTTTTGGGGGTCACACCCGGCGATGCTCAGCAGTTACTCCTGGCTCTGCACTCAGGGAATTACTCCTGGTGGTGGTGCTTGCGGGGGCACCACATGGGATGCCGGGCTGCATACAAGGCAAGCGCCCTACCCGCTGGGCTATCGCTCCGGCCCCTCGTTCAGGTTTTTGACAAAGAAGTCTGACCATCTTGTAGGTGGACAGCCATGCGTTCTTTTGATGTCGTGGAATCCAGTCAGTAACAGCTCTAGTCCAGTGATTTTCCCTAAATCGCATTACGTGTCCTGCCTATCTGATTTTCATAATCTTGGCAAATGAGACAACATCCTTGATTCTTGATCGTTGATGGAGGTCAGAACTCTGGTTCCTTCTCTCACTTGAGTGAAGCGTGATTCTCCAAGCATGACTCTTTCGATTTCTCTTTGGGCTACCCGAACAGTGTTCTCATCCAGGTCTCTGAAGCATATGTTAGTGAGGAAGAATGGTGGAGTCGAAAAGTCATGCCCAGAGCCAGAGGTTCTTCATCTTCTTTTACCATTTCCTCGATGTTCTTGAAGGCATTCCACACTGCTCCCTTCCTCCTGGATAGTTCAGGTGCTAGGTCATTCATCATGTTAATTCTCGACCTAGGTACACATAACTGCTGCATTAGGAGATGTTCATTCTGTTGAGAGCAAATGGAGCACCAGGAACTAGTTCATTTCTGAATGAACTAGTTAGACTAAATCAAAAAACTAGCTTTTTTTTTTAGTTTTTGTTTTAGTCTAGACTAGTTTAGGCTAAAACAAAAAACAAAACATATCAGGTGATAACGTTTTGGAGAAAAATTGAACAGAGAAACAGGATAGAAAACACCGTTGTTTATCGTTTTAAATAAACTGGCCTATAAGAAAGTGACATTGGGCAACTTTAAAAAGGTGAAAATGAAAGAACCACATGGCTTGATTGGAAGTAAAAAATGTCTCAAAACCGTAGTTAACTAGAGGAAATTGAGAGAGAGAGAGAGAGAGAGAGAGAGAGAGAGAGAGATCGACCTTTACCCAGAAATTCATGAGTTTTCTACTTGGCTAAGGAGAGGAATAAAATACTAATACTGACTGCTCACTCATATCCCTCCTTCCGTGATCTCTACCTAACCTGTCTCTAAAGAGAGAGCACTTCTGCTCACACCATCCAAACAATGGGAAATTACAGTCAGGGTTTCAGACTAAAACACCTTAGGAAAAACTAGCACAACCCTCACCTCCATGAGGGTGTTCTTTATGAAACACCAGAAGTAGATGAATAGTTCTGATGGCAGAACCAATGGTTTTAGAAAGGACAAATGTCCATTTGCAAGCAGACAGGTCACTGAAGGAAGAAAATACAAAGCCAGGATTTATTGTAAGAATAAAATCTGATAACCATTTCTAAAAAGAGGCTAACATAATCACTTTTTTCCCAGTGTCTTTAATTCTGCATGCTAATCAAGAGACAGCACCAGAGGCAGAGAGCCCATTATGTGATTGTGTCCCACAGCCCTGTGTGCAATAATCACTGCTGAGTATTTTGAGCAAAGACATTAGCTAATAAAGGGCCAGGAGGAAATGAAGAGCTGAAGATAAGTGCTTCCCTGCTCCTAGGAAATTCACACTGACCAAAGCTCTTCTCTGGAGTCATGATTTATATGGTCCAAGAACAAGCTCTCAAGCAAAATGAGATTTACTTCCAAGTTTTGGTCAACTACCAAGAAGAAAGATTGTGTGACTGTTGAGTAAGAACTTACAGAAGTTAAGTGCCTGTTAAACATCTGGGCAGAGTAACAGAGAAATATAATTTATACAGATAAAATTAATTATAAAGAACAACACATCCTGTCCTTCTGTAGCAGGCCATGTAGAAAAAGAGGTGGGGACAGAATAAACTTCTTAATTTAACTAAATTCATAACTGTGATTCTCCTCCCTGTCACAGAATCACCATTAAAGTGTGATTCTGTATGCTTTATTATCTACCCGTATAATAATTATAATATCATACTATATTATACAAATAGTATATAATGTCATACTACACATATAGTTTAGAGTATACCAAATACATATAAAATACATATGCAATATGTATGTCTACATTGATCCTGTCTCTATAAGAAACAATTAGAAAATAATAGAGAAAGTTCAAAGTATCTTCAGAGTAAATTTTCATTGAAGAGGATTTCTGACTTTTCTCTCTTAAGCTTCCAGCTTTATTGAAAAATAAATAAGAATTGTCAGAAGGAACAGCCTATTTTGATCATTTATTGTGATGTATTTATGTGCTACAGACTTATGGCACTAATATCCTTTTATTACAAAACAGTGATCTTTCCCCTATGAGTTTCATCAGTAAAGATAGTATACCACCTACAAGGCAGAGCCTGGCAGGCTACCCGTGTTTTATTTGTTATGCCAAAAACTAGTAACAATTATGGACCTCAATTTCATGACCTGAAGAATGGTTTGAGGCTCTTCCTGTCCCTGGAGGAAGCAGATGCCCTTGAACTACACTTGCTTGCAACAGGACATATGGAGATGTTACTGGTGCCCACTCGAGCAAATTGATGGACAACAGGAAGACAGTGATACAGTGATACAGTGATCATAGACAAATAATGCTACATAAAAATTTATATATGATTTTTACCTATTATAATCCTGCCTTTCTCCATATTCCTAATATCTCTTTCTATGGAAAAAAGACTGAGTTTGGATAGGTAAAAAGTACATATAAATTTTTATGTATTTAAAATATATATATATATATAGTTTAAACACCCTGGACAGAGATGGGGCAGAGCTGCTACTGGCTCTCACTGTTCCCAGCCGCTCATGAGGTGCCCGGGAGGAATGGCAGGTTCTAGCCCTGGCCCGCCACGCCAGCAGAGCCTCACAAGCCAGACGAACCCCTCCCCACTCCATGAGGACCTCCATTTTCCACATCCGGACTTCCCCCTCGTCATAACTCCACCCAGCAGACCAGCCTATCACAGCCTGGCTCTCGCAGCCACCTGCGGCCGCCCAGTTCATCAATAAATGCTGGATTTTGAGATGACTACAAGAGTATGCTACTTGCACGGCAGAGCCTGGCAAGCTACCCGTGTCGTATTTGATATATATGCCAGATACCAGTAACAATTATAGACCTTATTCCCATGACCTGATCGAATGGTTTGAGGCTCTTTATGTTCCTGGAGCAAGCAGGTGCCCTTGGGCTCTACTTGCATGAGACAGGTCATATGGAGATGTTACTGGTGCCCGCTTGAGCAAATCAACGATGAATGGGAAGACAGTGATACAGTGAGTCTAAACACCCTAAGTTTAATGGTTCCCTATATACTATCCTCTTTAATCTATTTCATTTCACAGAATAACACTGAGATGACTCCCATACCAGTACAGCAATTCACTTTTGTTTGCAAAGGCAGCATACTTCATTACTCTATTGCATGTTTCCTCCATAATTTATTTAACCACTCTCCTAATGATGGATATTATGGTTGTTTCCAGTCTTCTTTCATTGCAAAAGATACTATACTTCTAGATATTGGCATTATTTAAAGACAGATCATTTTTAAAAAGCTAAATTTGTTGATAAATAATACCTTACAGTTGAACTAAAAATGTGGAGTGACAGTCCTGTGACTCAGCTTGATGTGATTGAGAATTACAGAGTGCTGTCTTTTTCTACCATCCATTACCATAAAATAAATGAACAGTGGCAGTTACAAAAAAAAAAAGTCCAGGTTTTTAAAATCAGCTTTCAGGGCACCATATAAATAGTACAGCAGGTAGGGCGCTTGCCTTGCATACAGTTGACCTGAGCTCAACTGAGCTCAGGTTCCCTGAGCCTTTCAGGAGTGATTCCTGAAAGCAGAGCCAGGAGGAATCCCTGAGTACTGCTGGTTGTGGCCCGAAAACAAAATAAAATCAAATTTCAATCTCTTATTTTCCAAATAGATCAAGAATGAGATGGGTAAGTGTTTCTTCTAATTCAAATGTAAAGAATATTTCCAAAGCCTTTATTTGACCTTAAGTTCAGACATTAATTCTATGACGTAGAGAAGGGTGATATAGTGTGCTAAAGGGTGCTTTTTCAACTTGATTCTGCTCTTAACTACAGAGTTCAGAATTAGAACTGGTTAACGAAGAAATTTGTGTGAGATTTCTAAGATGGAAAGCAAAGCATCAACCATTTATCATTAAGTTGATATAGTCATACATGTGGTGATAGAATCAGAGGTAGCCGGTAAGATTGAGCTGATCCATTCTCTCTTCTGATCTGCTTTTGGTTCAACCACTACCCCTTTACTGCTGTGGACAATAGTAGTACCTACCATATCCTCCATGGTGCTGGACAGCAGTTCATATAAATGTACAAAGACAAGCTCTCCCTCAGACCTTTCCTTAAACACCTCTGCTGTGACTCTTTGCCAGCTATATGTGCTTGGCATCTCAGACATCTCTAAAAGTTCTGTGAAGTCCCACCTTGTCAGTGGTTCAAAAGGACTAGTTGGTAACTCTCTGATTTTCTTACTCTTCCTTCCATGTATTTTCCAGATCCTCCCACCCAAATATTATGATCTTATTTCTATAATAAATCCCTTTTCCTGTAATACTCATCTTGGCTCTGCTTTCCAGTCTTAGCCCTGACAGATACCTACAGGAAAGCCACCATTAGCTACATCCTTCCTGAAACACCTTAACTATTTCTAAACTCTGTGTTGCCAAAGGAAGGAGAAACTTGAGAACAAGATAAGCACAGATTCCCATCTTCTTCCAATCAGGTAGGGGAACAAGAATGATTAACTCTGACTTGAAGATGTGAATTAGACATCCATGGAGGCCTTCATTAGATGTATTGGAGGTCTTCATAAGAAAAACTGTACTTTATCAAGTTGGGATGGCTTAAACGTGATCATGTTGTGTCACTCAAAAAGATAAATATACGACCCAGAGAATCCTTTTTCATCCTAATGTCATGCGAAATGTGACATACCAGCCACATATATGGAACTCATTTGCCATATTAAGTCTATTCACTGGTCTCATTCCATCATACTGTTCTTCCTGTAGTCCCATGTTTGTGGCGGTCTGTAGATGTACTCCAGTTCATCACCTAAATAGGAAGGATGACTTCAGAATAATTTAACCCACTTTCCCGTCTTCTTTTAATGTGATTATTATTTCATTGACATTGTTTGGAGAACAGTTTGTTTCCCCATAAATTTTTATTTGTTCAATACAGATAGATGACAAATCTTTGACTTTTGAAGTGAAAACTGAAATTACTGAGTAATGGAGCCAGTAGTGTGAAGAAGAAGGTAAATTTAAACTACAAGTTACATAACATGAGTGGTAGAGTAATTTGGTAGTGGTAAAGGTCAGTAATATTGTACATTAAAACCATAAATATTATAACTAATGTAACCATGCTTCCTTAGGAAGCTTTATACATATATATATATATATAATTACACACATATAAACTAAAATATATGTATAATTATACACATGTATTTAAAATAAAATATATATGCAAATTTAAAAACATTAAATGTTACTTTAAAACAAAAATTGAAAATTTAAACCATTTTTAGTTGTATGATTTAGTGGCATTGACTGCATTCACAATGTTGGGTAGTTATTGCCACAGTCTGTTCCTAATTTGTTTTCATTTCCCCAAACACAAATTCAAGCTCTTAACAATGCTCCTTTCCTCCCTCTCCTCACATCCTAGTATCCTCAAATCTACTTCCTACTTCTATGAAATTGCATAGCCTAAATGTCTCATGCAAATGGAATAACACAGTAATTGCCCTTTTGTGTGTGGCTTAGTTCAGTTAACAGAGTGTTAAATTTTTTTTTATTGAATCACCATGACATAAACAGTTACAAAGTTGCCCCATGATTGAATTTCAGTCATAAAATGTTCCAACACTCATCCCTTCACCAGTGCACATTTCCCACCACCAATGTCCCCAATTTCCCGCCTCACGCCCACACTTAGCCTGCCTCCATGGCAGACACTTCTCTGTCTCTGTCTCTGTCTCTCTTCTTTTGGTCATTATGGTTTGTGGTACAGGTACTGTAAAGTTATCCCGTATATCCATTTACCTACTTTTAGCCCTCAATTCTGGTCCAGAGTGATCATTTCCAACTATCTTGTCATAGTGGTCTCTTCTCTATCCTAACTGCCCCCTCCCATTTCCCCCAACTTGTGACAAGTTTCCATCTGTGGGCCAAGTCATCCTGGCCCTCATTTCTATCTGTGTTTTGAGGTGACCAATTCTTTCTTTTGTTTCTTCTTTTAGTGAAGCAAGATGGTTTTTATTGACCAAAACCTAGAAAAATGTGAAGGGTAAGAAAGGGATATCTGTTCAAGAGAGAATATGAGTTTAAAAGAGCAAGTCAGTGTGACCCTGAGCTCCAGCCACCACAGCCAACCTCCAGAAGACAGACACTCCAAATTCACGGCTGTGCAGCTTGGCCTCATGGGTGAGCGGCCCTATGGAGTTCCTGGGGAAAAGTAAAAGGCTCAGCCAGTGCCTGGCCATGTCCTACATAGCTCCTAGGGCTTGCTCAGCATGCAGGCGGCCACACCTGCTGAACTCAGAGCAGGGATTTGGGTACTTCCACCAAATCCCCAGACTCCAGGTCAGTGAGTGTGACCCTGAGCTCCAGCCACCACAGCCAACTGCCAGAAGACAGACACTCCAGATCCACAGTTGTGCAGGCACGCAGCTGCTCAGCGGCCACGTGTTAATCTTAGACTCAACATAATTTAGCACCAGGTCCTTTCAAGATCTTTCTCATTTATACACTTCAATGATCATTCTATTTGCAACAAACTGGAGAGATTATGGGGAATGAGGAATTATGATGTCACACTAGAACTCACTATTAAATATTCAGATAGAGACATCATACATTGTTAGTATCTGTAGGACAAGCCACAAAGTATAATAAAGAGAGATTGAAATACAGGGACATAGACAAAGAGATAAAGAAGTAAAATGTGCCTGCAATAGGGGCAGGTAGGGTTTGGGTGGGGCATGTTTGGGAATTGGGTGGTGGGAATTGGCACTGGTGGAGGGATGGGTTCTGGAAGACTGTATTGTAGAGACCATATTATGAACATACTTGTAATTCTATATCTCACATGGTATAATACAAATTTTTAAAAATGAACATACTTAAGGGAAGTATTCACTACTCATAATATTAACCATTATCAATAACTGCGTAATTGTTACTGGCTGATGCATTGTGGCTTCTTCTAATCATTCATATCATGAAGATTACACTGTTTAAATATTGGAATAATCATGGCTAATAATTTTAAAACTTTAGTAGTTAAACTACATTTATAGAATAAACACATTAACCTTAGCTTCCAAAAATGTTTCTGCATTTTCCGTTATCCTGATTTGCAAACAAATTAGAGGTCAGAAGGTACAGAAAATAAAATGCTTGTCTTTTACACACACACACACAAACAATAAATAAATAAAAGAACAAGCCATCAAACAAAAAGTACAAAAAATGTTGTACTTTGAACACAAACACTGTTTGTATTCAAAGGATGGAACACAAAGTCTTGAAAAAGCAAGACTAATCACTCAATTCAAATTTTTCTCATGTTAATTGGGCTAAGTCTGTTCTAGACCCTTCCTTCCTTCCTTCCTTCCTTCCTTTCTTTCTTCCTTCCTTCCTTCCTTCCTTCCTTCCTTCCTTCCTTTTCCTTTCCTTCCTTCCTTCCTTCCTTCCTTTCTTCCTTCCTTTCTTTCTTCCTTCCTTCTTCTTCCTTCCTTCCTTCCTTCCTTCTTTCTTTCTTTCTTCTTTCTGCCACCCACTTCCAGCCTGCCATCTTGTCAGGTATCTTGCATGTTTGTTTCTTAAATTTGGGTTTCATGATTTTTCTGTTGTTGGCTCTGTGTTTTGGATATTTAACTCTGTCATTCCTTAATGCCACCAATGTACCTGATTCTCCTTGAACTCTGCTCCCATCTATTTCTTTTCCCCTTCCCCTTTGCTATATTTCCTCCTCCACCTTATACTCTGGGGCCAATGGTGATTTAGGTGCCAGATTCCATATGTAGTGAATATAATATTGTCTTTTCTCCTTCTTCTTGGGAATCTCCTTAGGAATTCTTTTTCTTTTCTTTTTCTTTCTATAAAAACACTTACAGAAAGATTAATGCAAACGATGAATATATTCAACTACATAATGTTTTTCCTTTAAAAGATTTTATATTGGTAAATAATTACTCAGGTAAAATATCAATGCAATATTTATTTGTATTGAGACAATTGAGATCATTGAGTTACTAATATAAATGTTACTTCAACTCTGCCAACTCTTAACCATCTTTTAATGATGACCTATAAGTATTTCAATATAACCAGATTTTCTATATAAAAAAGGGATAACATACTGCCACACATTTAATGTGTGATTAATCTTTTTTGACATTTCTCTTTTGCATTGGGAAAGATGGCTGAATTTGCTAGTGGCAATGAGAATATCTTACCTCTGCCTCTTTTATTTCTGAGGGTAAATGTCACAATGGGAACATGATCTAAATAAAACACGTATATCACAGTATATTTTACTTCTGAAAACCAAAAAGGCTGACCTCAGAGTTAGAATGAATTTACATGGTGAAGGGAGGGGGGCACCTGCTGATGCAGCTGGGCACCACAGCCACACCTGCAACACCTCAAAGGGCAGGTGGTCCGGCTGGATCGGCAGGTGGCAGATAGGAGACGGGCTTGTCTACACCAGGACTCTGTTCCATGGGCCCTGGATGCTTGATGGTCTGACATAGAAAAGACTGGGCCCCGGGATGAACTCCAGAACCACGGCAGAGCCTGGCAAGCTACCTGTGGTGCATTCGATATGCCAAAAATAGTAACAATAATGTACCTCATTCCCAATGAATGGAGACGTTGCTGGTGCCTACTCGAGCAAATCAATGATCAATGGGAAGACAAGTGATACAAGTGATACAAGGGAGGGGGAGCACAGAGACACTTAAGTCCATGCACCTGTTTACTTGGTTTAGCTCTTCACTAGTTTTTCCCTGGGAAAACTCTTCTCACAGATGGTGCTGGGAAAACAGTTCAGTCAAGGGCAACTTATACTCCTATCTCACATCCTGCACAAAATTCAAATCAAAATAGATTAAAGATCTGAATATCATACCTAAATTCATAAACTATACTGTGGAAAATGTATGCAAAACACTTCATATAAATGAATCTAGAAGCAGTTTCAGGAATATCATGTGATTGGTCAAGTAAATGAATAAATATATGGGATAAAGTTATATCTGAGGCCCCGCCGAGTCCATAGATAAATAAATGGGATTGCATCAAAAAACTTCTGCATAGAAGAATTTAAAAAAGATACTGCATAGACTGGTACAAAACATTTTCTCACCATTTACATAGCAGAGTTAAAATCCAATGCATATAAAATACTTGTAAAATTTGACAACAAAACTTTAACAACAAAAGCACATCAAAAATAGGGAGAAGATATTTCCTTAATGAATGCATACAAAGGGTTAGTAGGTATAAGAAAAAAATGCTCTTCATCACTAATCATCAGGGAAATGCAAACCAAAATGATAATGAGATATTAGTGACTATCACACATTAAAAAAAACAAGGGAATGTTGGCATGGTTGTGGGGAAAAGGGAAACATCATGCCCTGCAAGTTCAACTTCTTTGGAAGACAATATGGACATTTCAAAAAACTAAGAATTGAGCTTCTATCAGACCCATAAATTCAGTTCTAGACATCAACCCCAAGGAAAAACACTTTTGAAAATATGCTTTCGGAAAGAAATAAAGAACCTGCCATGGAGCAGGGCTGGGGAAGGGGAGGGAACCGGGATGTTGGTGGTGGGAGATGGGGCACTGGTGGAGGGACGGGTGCTGAAACACTGTATGACCAAAACCCAAACATGAACTTTTAATTGTATATCTTTTTATTTGTATATCTCACGGTGGTATAATAAAATACTTAAAAAAAAATAAAAAATAAAATAAAATAAAAAATAAAAAAAAAAAATATGCTTTCTCTTCTGTATTCACAGTTGACAATAATTCAAGTGTCCAAGAAAGATGACTGGTTAAAGAAACGATGGTACTGGTGTCAGAGTACACAGTGGGTAGGGCATTTGTCATGCATGAAGTTGACATGGGTTTAATACCTGCTACTCTACATGGCCCCATGAGCTCCACCAGGAGTGATTCCTGAGCACAGATCCTTGAGCACCATACACAAACCTGAGCACAGCTGGATATGCCCACCACTGACAAATAAATGATTGATACATATATATATATGCGTATATGCATGTATACATACATATATACATGTATACATGTATATACATCTATACAGCTATACATCACTGTCACTGTCTTTCTGTTCATCAGTTCATCATCAATTTGCTCAAGTGGGCACCAGTAACATCTCCATATGTCCTGTCTCATGCAAGTAGAGCCCAAGGGCACCTACATGCTCCAGGAATATAAAGAGCCACAAACCATTCCATCAGGTCATGGGAATGAGGTCTATAATTGATACTGGTATTTGGCATATCAAATACACACAGGTAGCTTGCCAGGCTTTTATTGATGAACCGCATGGCCGCAAGGGGCCACTCCGAGCCGGGCTGTGATAGGCTGGTCTGCTGGGTGGAGTTCTGATGACGGGGAAGTCTGGATGTGGAAAATGGAGGCCCTCATGGGAGTGGGGGGTCATCTGGCTTGTTGTGAGGCTCTGATGGGGTGGCGGGCCAGGGCTAGAACCCGCCTTCCCTCCCGGCATCTCGTGAGCGGCTGGGCACAGGGAGAGCCAGTAGCAGCTCTGCCCCCTGTCTGTGAGTTAATGTATGTTGTATGTATGTATATACGTATACATGTACATATATGAATGTACATATATGAATGTACATATGTATATGTACATATATGAATATATATGTGTATATATACATACATACATATATACACACCACAATAATATACTATTTATCTGTACGAAAAGAAATCATGAAATTTTCTGCTACATTTCTGGAACTGGAGGGTATCATGCTGAATGAAGTCCATCAAGAGAGGAACAGATAGAGAATTATCTCTCTCCATTTGTGGAAGATAAAGAAACATAGTATTGGAATAACAAAAGTTCAAAGACCACAAAACCAGAGAACTGATATGCAGAACTAAGTGATTGAGTATATGTTATGATGCAGGGACTCTTAAATACTCTATAAGCGGCGGACAAAATATATGTGAATATCTGTTTCTTTTTTCACTCTTTATTGGACTTTTTCCAACCCTCAAAGAATGTGTGTTCAGATCTTGAAACTATTCAAATTTGGTTTTTGCAAAATCCTACACAGTTACAATATACAAGTACTTTTTCTTGTATACAATGTAGAGTATACAAGTATACAATATACAATATTCATAGGAATGAGGAACCAACACTGGACTGAAGGTCCTGTGTGGACTAGGATTTGAACTACACTATCAGAAGAGACAATAAATGTGATAAGTTTGTTTGATTTAGAATTGAAGGTGGGTTCATTGACATAAAAAGAAATTCTGAGCAGCTTTTATTCTGTACAGCAAAAGAGCAGAATCATCAAACGTTTGTTGTGGACTAAATATGTCTTCCAAATAGAAAAAATATAAACAGTTGTGTCATTTTTAAGCTAACATTTTGTTCTTGTTTTGTTAAATAAATCGAAGATCAGGTCTAGCAATGCTAGAGCAGAGCAGGGGCAGGTATTCTGGAGACAACCCACATGAGCCATATCTCCAGTCCTGGGATGATATTTTTTAAAGTATTTTATTATACCACCGTGAGATATACAATTAAAAAAGATGTTCATATTTGGGTTTTGGTCATACAGTGTTCCAGCACCCATCCCTCCACCAGTGCCCATCTCCCATCACCAACATCCCGGTTCCCTCCCCCCCCCCTAGACTGCCTCCATGGCAGGTTCTTTTTATTTCTTTCCCTTTCTCTCTATCTCTTTCTCTTTCCTTCCCTTCCAGATTGTGGATTACAGAACATGCATTAAAGGGTTGTCATGTGTATCTTTTTGCCTGCATTTAATGCTCAGTGCTAGGTTGGTATTAGTACTTTCGACAATTGTTAGCACACTGTTCCATTCTCTGTCTTACCTAGCCTCTGACTCCCCAACGTTTGTAATAATTTCCAACTTTGCCAAGACATCCTGATAAATGTTTCACCTGACCTTGGATATTGGTATCAGAATATGTACATATATATTTACGTCACGCAAATACATGCAGTCATTCTATATCTGTCTCTCTCCTTCTGGCTAATTTCACTCAACATGATATTCTCCATGTCCATCCATTTATAGACAAATTTCATAACTTCATTTTTCTTAACAGTTGCATAACATTCCATTGTGTAGATGTACCAAAGCTTCTTTATCCAGTCATTGATTCTCGGGCACTCTGGTTGTTTCCAGATTCTGGCTATTGTGAATAATGCTGCTATGAACATAAAAGTAGGGATGGTGTTTCTGCTGTGTATTTTTGGCTTCCCAGAGTATATTCCCAGGAGTGGTATGGCTGGATCAAATGGGAGTTCAATTTCTAGTCTTTGGAAGAATGTCCATATTGTTTTTCCAGAAAGGCTGTACCAGCCTGGCATTCCCACCAACAATGGATGAGTGTCCCTTTTCCCCCACATCCACGCCAGCACTTGTTGTTGCTCTTTTGGATGTGTGCCAGTCTCTGTGGTGTAAAAATGATATCTCATTGTTGTTTTGATTTGTATCTCTCTGATGATTAGTGATGATGAGCATTTTTTCATATTTTTTTGGCCATTCGAATTTCTTCCTTGTTGAAGTTTCTGTTCATTTCTTCTCCCCATTTTTTGATAGAGTCGTTTTCTTCTTGTAAAGTTCTACCAGTGTCTGATATATCCTGGATATTAACCCTTTATCAGATGGGTATTGGGTGAATATTCTTTCCCATTCTGTGGACTGTCTTTGTATCTTAGTCACTGTTTCTTTTGAGGTGCAGAAGCTTTTTAGTTTCATATAGTCCCATATGTTTAGGGATAATATTTTTTTCAGTTATACTGTGTTTACTGACCAACAAACTTTTGATTCAGGATCATGTGAGTCACAAATAAAATAAAAACACAGTACCATTGTTTTCTTTTAATATTTTTTATGCCAGAACAAGGTGGGCTACTATTAACCTTATTTTACTAATACATAATCTGAAATTAGGGTATATTTATTAAATACCAGCCTGGGACCATATAATTAATAAGTGAATGTGTCAGACATATGGCCTTTATGCAATGAGGGTCTGGTGGTATTGATAAGGTGCTAAGAAAGTCATATAAACAGTAAATAGTTATGAAACTTGAAAAAATCAGATTATAATGAGCTGGAGTGGCAAGTACCTAATAAGGCAAAGCCTTCATTTTAATAATATCATCGGTTCACTTTAATGAACTTTGGACTTTGTAGCTTCCCATTTCTAAGCTCATCTATAAGGATTCCACTGGGATAAATACACCTAACTCTAAGACATTTTTTATGCAGAGGCAATATTGCTCTGTCCCTTCTTTCATATCTTAATGAAGTCATTAGTTTCCTATCATAAACCCACTCTCGTGTTACTCATGAAGTGAAATTATATTTACTCTTGACACAGAGTCTAATGTTATATATGAAATGGAAAGATGAGAGGTCAGCCAGTTGTCTCTGCAGTTGGCCTCACAACTGTTTAACTAAGGGTGGAGGGATAAATGTGAGGAGGGAAGAAGATGCCTTGGAATGCTCAGCATTTAATTATGTACTCAGTGCACAACAGCTGAGTGTCTGATGTCATCCATATTTCTTTTTTTAATATTTTATCATAGCACCATGAGATATACAATTACAAAGATGTTCATAAGATGTTCATATTTGGGCTTCGGTCATACAGTGTTCCAGCCCCCCATCCCTCCACCAGTGCCCATTTCCCACTACCAATGTCCCCGATTCCCTCCCCCTCCCCTAGCCTGCCTCTATGGCTGGTTCTTTATCTCTCTCTCTCTCTCTCTCTCTCTCTTCCTTCCCTTAAACATTGTGGATTACAATCACATTTAGAGGTTGTCATGTGTATCTTTTGCCTGTATTTAATGCTCAGTTCTAGGTTGGTATTAGCACTTTCGACAATTATTAGCACACTGTTCCTTCTCTGTCTTACCTAACCTCTGACTCCCACATGTTTGTGATAATTTCCACCTTTGACAAGACCTCCTGATCCATGTTTTGCCTGACCTTGGATATTGGTATCATAATATTTACATATATATTTATGTCACGCAAATAAATGCAGGCATTCTATATCTGTCTTTATCCTTCTGGCTAATTTCACTCAACATGATCCTCTTCATGTGCATCCATTTATAGGTAAATTTCATAACTTCATTTTTCCTAACAGCTGCATAGTATTCCATTGTGTAGATGTGCCAAAGTTTCTTTATCCAGTCATCAGTTATCGGGTACTCTTGTTGTTTCCAGATTCTGGCTATTGTGATTAGTGCTGCTATGAAAATAGAAGTGCAGATGGTGTTTCCTCTGTGTGTTTTTGGCTTCCCAGGGTATATCCCAAGGAATGGTATGGCTGGGTCAAATGGGAGCTCAATTTCTAGTCTTTGGAGGAATGTCCATATTGTTTTCCAAAAAGGCTCTACCAGTCGACATTCCCACCAACAACGGATGAGAGTCCTCTTTTCCCGCATTCATGCCAGCACTTGTTGTTCTTGCTCTTTTGGATATGTGCCAGTCTCTGTGTTGTAAGATGATATCTCATTGTTGTTTTGATTTGCATCTCTCTGATGATTAATGATGATGAGCATTTTTTCATATGCCTTTTCATCCAATTTCTTGAGTCTCCTGTTTTCCACTTAAGTTTTCTTGGGTCTCTTTGTGTTTGGTGGCATTTCTTTCCTTTAAGCCATAGTAATTCTAAGGCAGATGCTGGCAACTGGGTCAGAGCAATGCCTCACATATTTGATTGTATCAACAGGATATGTCATAGAATTTATTGAGTCAAAATAAATCTTTTGATCACTTGCTTCTCCTTATCTTATGATTAGTGAGAAAGGATCTCTTGGTATTGAGAGTAGACAGAGACATTTAAGTAAAGGTGAGGTCCCTCTCCCACACACCTTTATTGGTCAGCATCATTTATTGAAGCCTCTGTCCAGGTTGCAGTGAAGTCAGCAAGGCAATATGTATCAGAGTTTAAGAATACAGATTTTTCAGTCTGATAATTTTTTTGAATACTACTTATGCCACATATAAGCTCTTACCTTGGATATGATTGTTCCTGAATTAAAAATAATTATTTTGGGGTCATATCCAGAGTGCTCAAGTCTTGCTCCTCGGTCTGGACTCAGGGATCACTCCTGGCTGGGTCAGGGAGTGCCAAAGATCAAAACTGTGCATGAGTTGGCCACATGCACATCATGCACCTTATTCACTGCATTATCTCTCAAGTCCATTTTCTGAATTTTAATATCAGTGTTTTTTCTGAAGAATGAGGATGTGAGAGATTAAATATAATCCATATTAATTAATGCAAGTCATTTAACTTAAATATAATATTTCATGGAATATGGTGAAGAGTCATGGGAATAAAGTCAACAAGTGTGGGTTAATATCCAGGATATATCAGGCACTGGTAGCACTTCACAAGAAAAAAACAGCCATCCCCATCAAAAAATGGGGAGAAGAAATGAACAGAAGCTTCCAAAAAGAAGAAATTCAAATGGCCAAAAGGCATATGAAAAAGTGCTTTTCATCTTTAATCATCATGGAGATGCAAATCAAAACAACAATGAGGTACCATCTCACACCACAGAGACTGGCAAACATCCAAAACAGCAAGAACAACCAGTGCTGGCATGTATGTGGGGGAAAAGGGACTCTCATCCACTGTTGGTGGGAGTGCCAACTGGTCCAGCCCTTTTGGAAAACAATATGGGCATTCCTCAGAAAACTAGATGATTGAGCTCCCATTGAGACAATATCTGTCCTTTATTCCTTCTGACTAAATTCACTATGCAGAAAACATGATAGTCTCCATGTCCATCAAAGCTAGACTGCCACCAAACATGCTAGATGAAATTAGTCAGAAGGAAAAGGACAGATATACAATGGCTCATTCCTTTAGGTTTTTTTTAGTTAGTGTTTATTATGATGGAAATGGTAATGGAGTAAAACCTAATTAAGTGATAAACTCTAAATATCTGCAGGGCTAGCCACAATGTGTAAAAGAAGAGGGAGAGAGATGCAGAGACAGAGAGAGAGACAGAGAGAGAAAGAGAGGAAACTGGGGTACCTGCTATTGAGGCAGCCTTGGGGTGGGCAGGAGGGGGGGGTACATTGTGGTGGAAATGGGGCACTGGTGGAGGGACAGGTGCTGGTATACTGTACTACCAAGAACCAATTATGAACACCTTTGTAATTGTATGTCTCACGGTGGTATAATAAAAAATTTAAAAAATTTAAAAAAGGAAGAAGTGTAATGCATTTCTTGAGCCAAGAATCTAGCTCCACAGTAGAGAACTTGATATATATGTGTGAGGCCCTGAGTGTGAATACCCTGAGAGACCGAAAAACACATAGCAGAAACAATATCTGTACTTCTTTATTCATCTCTGCGCTATTCACTATAGCTAGAATCTGGAAACAACCTAAATGCCTGAGAACAGAGGACTGGCTAAAGAAACTGTGGTTCATCTACACTATGGAATACTATGCAGCTGTCAGAAAAGATGAAACTATGAAATTTACCTGCAAATGGATGGACATGGAGACTATCATGCTGAGTGAAATTAGTCAGAAGGAAAAGGACAGATATAGAATGACTGCATTCATTAATAGGATATAAATAGATACCAGTGTTTTACTAAGTGTGGGAAATGGTGATGGCAGATTAAAACTCACCATTGAATATACACAAAGAGACTTAAGTGATAAACTCTAAATAGCTGCAGGGCTAGCCACAATGTGTAAAAGAAGAGGGAGAGAGATGCAGAGAGAGAAAGAGAGAGACAGAGAGAGAGAGAGAGGAAACAGGGCTACCTGCTATTGAGGCAGCATGGGGGTGGGTGGGAGGGGGGGGTACATTGGTGGTGGAAATGGGGCACTGGTGGAGGAATGGGTGCTGGGAACACTGTATTGCTAAGAACCAATTCTGAACAGCTTTGTAATTGTATGTCTCATGGTGGTATATTAAAAAAATAAAGTCAACAATTGTTACTGGTTTTTGGCATATCAAGTATAATAAAGGTAGCTTGCCAAGTTCTGCAGTGTGGGTGGTATACTCTCAGTAGTAGGCTCTCATCTCGTGCATTTACTGATGAACCATGAGGCTGGGGAGAGATTGGCTTTTCTCTTGGGTGGAGCTCTGATGAGCTGTGGAGTCTGAATGTTGAAAATGACTGCCCTCCTGGTATGGGGGGTTCCTCTGGCTTCTTGCGAGGCTCTATGGGGATGGTGGGCCAGGGCTAGAACACACTTTCCCTCTTGGGTGCCTCATGATCAGCTATGTACAGGAAGAGCCGGTAGCAGCTCTGCCCATGAATCTGAGTGAAGAGTGTGTGGTTTGAGGCTCTTCGGGTTCCTGGAGGAAGCAGATGCCCTTGGGGTACACTAGCACGTGACAGGACATATGGAGATGTTACTGGTGCCCTCTCGAGCAAATCAATGAACCACAGGAAGACAAGTGATACAAGTGATGGTGAAGAGTAAATATCAGTGTTGCATCTAGTACACAGAAGTTCTCCATAAATTGTATTATTATGGCCATTGTTATTTTCATAGTCTACATGACACTCATTACACATTCCAGGCTGTCTGAGATTTCTTTGGATATCATAACTCAAACTCACTTAAGGATATATGATATTATGTATAGGGTGAGTTTTTTTGAGATTTCTTAATGTGACATAGACATCTTCCTCTTAAAAAACAACAGGCACATTTACTTATGCATAGGCACAAATGCTCTCAAGGCCATATTTTTCTGAAGAACTAGGTTTAAATAGAACAGTTTGGTAATTATTAGGAATTCAAAAGGGTAAAGCAAGAAAATTCAAATTATAATGCAAAAGAAGGTAGTACTGTGCATATTTTTTGTAAAGAAAGCTGCTTTCTAGGTTTATACATTGCAAACATTTTCGAGATATGCTTTCATTCCAAGCACGAGATGGATTACATGTGCAGTTCCTAGTCTGCCTAACTTCCTATACCAGCACCAACATAGCTCTTACTGGAACAGAAGAGCTCAAAAAGCAAAGTCTTTGAATTCCCTGATACCAGGTTATTCTTGGCAATAATCTTTGTTGGTCAAAACAAAGTCATTAGGCATCATCCTTGTTATTTGGGGATAGAACCAAGACCAACCTCTTACATGTGGAGAAATACAGGCATGAGACTCTCACTTGACGCCTTTGAGGGTCTCTCTGTGGTCAATGAAGGATGGAGTCGCTGTTTATTTCAAATGAGATTTGTTTAAGTAATAGAATTGCTCTATCAAGCAATTTCTTATGCCTCATTACATAAAATAGATACAAGTAATTTTATTCAGGTGGATAAATGGATGTGTGCCTAGGAACATTTGGACAACCTTTGCTACAAGGATGTATGCTCAGTGTACCCTGGTGCTTGTCATTAAGGTTTTTTAAACAACCTTTAAAATGGTTGCAGTAAATAATCTCTAAAAGGATAGCCCCGTGTCAGATACCCAAGGTAGTCGACTGCAGTTTTTACCTTGTATGTGTAACCCCTGAAGGTATCACTGAGCTTCCATGCAAACTGATTTTCCATTGAATATATAAAGGTCGTCAGGAGGGAGGAGGCAGCAAGGCAGGGCACAGCCTGTCTAAGGCACAGAAATGCTGCTTTGCTTTAAAACATGAGGCCCTCCTGCCACCTCAAGGCCCTGAGAAGAGACCACACTTGTCAGCATAAAGTGAATTGATTTCCTCTCCTTAATTTAGAGCTGGGATGATAAATAGCACCTGACCCTCAATTTTACCGTGTAGCCTAGGGGAGTCAGAGGAGGCAGGCTCTGATGGTGGGAAGGAAAACCCAGAGCCAAGGATGACAGGCAAGGAGCAAGCAGTGAGAAGCGGGACTTTTCTGGAAAGAGGAGTACCTAAGTGACATCTGCAGATTTAAGCATAATCTGGGTAAGACGCTGAGCTTTTCTGAGGGCCCTAAGATACTGTATAGGCCTGGGAAAGTTTCCTTTTGATACACCTAAGGTGCTACAGAGGCCACAGCCTCTGAGAGTCCTTTTCTCCTCAGACTGCAGGAGAGGTGGTGTGTGGGCCTCTGTGGGCTCTGCTCTGAGCAGGCGCAAGATCTGCCCTCATGGCTTGCCTAAAATAGAACATTTCTTTGTGATGGGTTAATCCTCTGACTCCAATTCTGCCCTGGTCACCAGCTCCACCACACAGGCTGTTCTGGGTTTGGACCTGGAGGAAGGATAGGGACAATGAACTATTCAGTACATCCAGATCTGTGGAATGGAGATGGGGCTGATTGGTGAGAGGAGATGGGAGCCTTGAACCCAAAGAATATTTGGCGTCCTTTTTAAGAGCTCTGAACACTTGAGAAGAATTAAATTAAGGGAGACCTCTCCTTTCTCTTAACTCCCTGATTTACTTTCTACTCATGTAGTCTATGTTTGTGTCTGCCTCTACCTCTGTAAAATGAGGATAATAATTTTACTCACTTCATGGAGCTGGTATTAGAATTTAGATGGGTTAACACAATTCCAATGAGGCAAAATATTGAAGGATTTAGAGGATACACCTTAGGCACAGCAGTGAAATTCATAGGGACAGAAAGTCAGCATGCCGATGATGGTCCCCAGGGGCTGCATGGGGGAGGAAGGAGAATTATCATTTAATGGACATAGAACTTCAGTTTGGGAGTTGATAACATTATGGAAATGTCTGATAGCAATGATTTGACAATAATGGCAGTGTATTTGATGTCACTGAGCTTTAAAAATTATCTATGTTTCACACAGTAAAACACACAGATAAGTGCATCCCAGGCTGTCACACACATACACACACACACACACACACACGAGTGCTACAAATATAAGATGCTATGGAATGTTGCTTATTATTTACTTTTGCCTTGTGCTATATCCTATTTCCCATTTTTTTATTTGTGAGAGGACCCTCAAGTTGTGTTCGGAGGCCCAGAGGTCACTCCTGGTGATTCTAGGCCAACTTGACAGAATTAGGGACATGTAGGGCACTGAACCCTAACCACTGTACTACTCCCCAGCTTCTCCCACTTAATTTTATAAATATTTATGTACACATATTTATTCTCCCAAATCCTTTTATTCATATGTATGTTCTCATTATCTTACACACCCCATGAAAATGGTTGAATGAATAAATATGTTGAGCCCAAAGAGTAGAATATTTTAAATACTCTTCATCCCTGCACCTCCTGTTTTATGAAGTGGGCAGAAGTCTCCAACACTTAATAATTCTGAACGTAGCCCAGACACTTGGAAAGGCTGCAATACTCAGATGACATTTACTGACTTCATACTTTTCCTCCTAAATAAGTTGGTTTTGAAATTTAGGACTTATTTAGACAAACTTGTGGGCTAACACCACTTGAGGTCTCCTGTGTTGGGCAGATTCCTTGGAAACTAGTCCACATGGCAGATCTTCTAAGGTTTGGGGTCCACCCTCCAGTGGGACTTGCTCCATTCAAGATTCCTTAGGTGCCAATCTTTATTTGTTTTTTTTAAATTTTATTTATTTATTTATTTATTTATTTGTTTGTTTATTTATTTATTTATTTGCTTTTTGGGCCACACCCGGCAATGCTCAGGGGTTACTCCTGGCTCTGCACTCAGGAATTACTCCTGGCGGTGCTGGGGGGACCATATGGGATGCCGGGATCGAACCCAGGCCGGCACAGGCCGGCCGCGTGCAAGGCAAACGCCCTACCCGCTGGGCTATCGCTCAAGCCCCGGTGCCAATCTTTAGAATTGCCCCTTAATTTTTTTTTTTTTGGTCACACCAGCAAAGCTCAGAGGTTACTCCTAGCTCTGCACTCAGGAATTATATCTGGCGATGCTTGGGGATCATATGGGATGCCGGGTATTGAACTTGGGTTGACCTCATGCAAGGCAAACACCCTACCCTCTGTGCTATCGCTCTGGCCCCTAGAATTGTCCCTTAAATAATTCAAAATTTTGCAGAAAGAAGTGGGGAGATGTGTACCCTATCGTTCATTCTAAAGTTTATTGTCTTTTCTTACTTTTTATTACTCCATCGGAAGCAATCAAGGAAGAGAGAACTGGGCTGCAGTTTTCAGCAAACATTCCCAGCATAACTATTGTGAGTCTAATGAGACATTCTTTTAAAAAGGACTTGGAAATCATCACAAAGAATTCTTTGGAAAAATCCAGAAATGACTGATGGCATCTTGTAAGCAAAGAGAAAAACCAGAAGGAACAATCTGGGGCCAAGTACACAAAAACTCTTCAGTCTCACACAGCAAACATTAGGCTATTTTTTGTGTGGAATTTTTTCACAAACTCATTGGGAGTGTGAGAAAGCAACAATTCACCTTGTAGAGGACTTGAGTTAATTTTGGGGGAACCTTAAACAACCTTTAGGCCTGGTTCAGGAAACAGGGGAAGGAGAAGAACTCTACTTACAGAAGACCACTAATTCTGCTGATAGCAGAAATAGCCACTAGGTCGCCAATTATAAGGGGGCTGAAAAGATAAGTGGAGAAAAGGTAAGTTCAAGCACTGACAATTATGTGTGTATCAAATGCAAGTGCAAAAACTTGCGGTGCAGAACCCCGAATAATTGGGCCCCATGCTGAACCCCTAATTTCATATACTTTTGTCTTCTAAAGCAGGTTTTTCTTTAAAATTCCCAGTTAGAGTGTGTACGTGAAGATGAGTCACTAATTGCCACCTTGGAAAGGTTCAGTTTGCTGAGCAGATTGAAATGCAGTGAGTGACAAGTGAGACTCTTTGTAGCCAGACTCCCTTTGGAAGCCTCCTGGATGAGGCCCCTATAGGGGCAGGGCAGCATGAAGAAGCTAGAGAAGGAGAATCTGATCTGAACCACCATTTGTTCCTGAGAATTGTATCAGACATAAAGATACAAAAATATACCCTTTCAGGGGCTCTCATGTTTAGCTTCCTATAAGTGCATATCAGGAACATACATACACGCATGCG
This sequence comes from Cryptotis parvus, assembly GCA_021461705.1. Lineage (NCBI taxonomy): Eukaryota > Metazoa > Chordata > Mammalia > Eulipotyphla > Soricidae > Cryptotis > Cryptotis parvus. Next base: position 65,224 of record JAJIBD010031797.1, read on the forward strand.
TACACACACACACACACACACACACACACACACACACACATGGCACTGGGATTTGCTTCTGAAGCCAGACTTGGCCCCTATCGGGTCCCGGCTCCCAAGAAGGATGGTAGAAATAGTGATAGCCTCTGCTTGCAGCCATGGGGCTGACAGGCACAGTTCACGGAAATCTCTGCACATAGACTGAAGCCTCAGACAAAAACTAATTCCAATAAGGGTATTTGCCACTAAGGTGGGGAGAGGCAGATTGGCTCGGTGCCCAGAGAATCAAGAAACTGTTGTTTCTGAATCCAATTCTGCTGGTAGTGACCTTGAACAAATCATTTGACCTCTCCATTTCTGTATTTCTCCATGTATATCTTTGTATAAATCAGAAGCTATGATTCTGACCAAGTACTCAGCTGTACCAGGGATAATTGGGGAGAGAAAGAAAAAGATATGTTAGCAAAATTATTTATATAAAAGACTACAGCATGTGGAAGAATGCAGCAAAGCCTTCATAATATTATCTCAACATTCATGTTGCCATTCATGTCTATCTCTTGCCTTTGAGGTAAGTATACTCAGTTATTTATTTTTTGTCAATAAAGTCAAGTGCATTCTTAATTGGTTAAAAATACATATGTCACAGTTGAATCGATAGTACAGTGGGTAGAATGTTAGACTGCACTGGTTCAATAACTGTCATCACATCTGGTCCTCTGAGCACTACTGGGAGTAATTTGTGAGTTGAGTACCAGGAATAATCCCTGAGTATATCTGGCTGTGCCCTTCCCAAAATTATGTTATAATTAGAGATATTACACATACATTTAGGGTTATGTATGTATGTGTTAGTTTGATGTCATATTTTTTTGCTACACCAAATAGTACTCTTGGCTTACTCCTGGTGCTGTGTTCATGGATCATTCCTGCTGATGCTCAGGGGATTATATGGGGTGTGAGGCATTGAACCAAGGTCAGTCGCATGCAAGGTAAGCACCTAACCTGCTGTATTATCACTCTGACTCTATAATTTGATGTCTCAATAAACTGATACAGGGGATGGAAAATTAGTACAGGGCATAAGACTCTTGCCTTGCACATGGCCAACCTGGGCTCAATTGCTGTTATCCCATATGGTCCCCAGAGCACCACCAAGAGTAATTCCTGAGTGCAGAACCCGGAGTAGCCACTGAGCACTGCAGGGTGTGACCCCCAATCCCTCCCCAAAGGAAAAATATAAATTGATTAAAAGAATAAGTAATTTTCCACATAGAAAAATTTTCATATAGTGGAAGGGAGAGAAAATGTCAAATCAAACCTAAGGAATGTAATTCAATGTTCTTCCAGGTTCTTAGTTTCTTAACTAACACGTGTCAACTGTCAGCTGTTGGTTGTAAAAGCTACTGTTCCCAGTGGGGGCGGTGTAATGAAACAGAGCACACAGCCTCAAAGATAGCCTCACCTTCCAACTGATCACGTAAGTCTTTAATATGTAATTAACTGTAATTAATATGTTGCGCCATGTGGAGTAAGAACCTGCCTTGTCATTCATAGACTTCTATGCTTCACTTCTTGTTTTGCTCAGATTTCATAGAGCATTTTCTCTCTTCATACTCCCACAACTATAGTTTTTATGTAAAAATTAAAATTTTGCCATTTAATTAATTTGCATTTAATTTATCTAAGAGCTGATCACTTTGAGATTTGAGTCTGAAAGTACTCAATTATCTGCATCTGTTAGAAGAAGAAATAATGGTTTCTCTTGAGCATTACTTTCTGTTCAAGGGAATGCGAATTACAAACCAGTTTTCATTCTACAAAATCACATCTGCTTTGGAGTATCTTCTTAATGGCTTATATATTTGGGTTTTTCTGGGGATAGGGTAAGAGAGATCAGGTGAAGTATATACTTAAGGTCTTTAACATTCTGTCAAGTGGTCAAGTGAATGAGGTCATTCAAGTAAATGGTTCACTTATATCAGAGAATAATCAATTTATTTACACAATACCTTTTGCCGGGTTCCCTGTGGAGAAATTAATCTAGTGTATTTTGTTCCACTTAGGGTCCATGCTCTAAAACTAAACAGCTAGATGTTTTGAAATAAAATGAGCTCATTGCTCTTTAGCCAATGCAATTATTCTCATTGGCTAGAATATTCTGTATGTCTGTGTTTTTTCTGCAGCATTTTGATATGAATGTCTACCAAGGTGACCAGAAATAATAAGTTCTTGACATTTCCCTCCCCCTCTCAAACAGAACCTAATTATTCCCTGACGCTGACTTTCCTTGTTAGGAGAGGACCACATAGCCTAGAAGCAAGGACATTTTAGCCTTTACAGATTAGCAAGGCTGAGGAATTTGTATGAGTAGCTTTAAAATAGCTGAGGTGTCGAGCAGGGGTCAGATTTCACATAGGACATTTATGGTGAAGAGTCTGGTAAGTAGCTCATGTCACTTGGCATTTTTATTTATAGAAAATTAACTATTGCAGAACTTGAGAGAAATTAATTTCAGGTGCTGTGAGGGAAGTCACTTCCCTCCCCTACACCCCCACAAACATGGGACACAGACATTATCTTAATACCAGTTTTTTAAAAGATGATTCTATCTTCTAATAATGACCTGTGGACATGTAGAGGAAATGCCAAATTAAACAGACAAATATTTGCTGTGAAACAAGACTCTGCTTTCAAAGAGAAATATCGGGTGTTGTTGTTGTTGTTGTTGTTGTTGTTGTTGCTGTTGTTGTTGTTGTTGTTGTTGTTGTTGTTTTGGCTACACTCGGCAGTGATCAGGGTTTACTCCTGGCTCTGTGTTCAGGAATTACTTCTGACAGGCTTGGGGAACCTTATGGGGATTAAACCTGTGTCAGGCATGTGCAAGGAAAGCACTTTACCCACTATAATATCTCTCTGGCCCTTAAAAAGGAAGTATTGTTAGTTTTGGGTCAGACGTGTGCTTAGTTTAGTACGGCGCTGCTCCACTCAGAGCAGGATGGCTATTCTCAGCATCCTGGCTGGGTCTCTTTGTTCTCCTTTACTCACTTTACTCCCAGGTCATCTAAACCATCACTCCTCTAAATTTAAGTCTCACATGAACTGAGACTGAATGCAAGCTAAAAACGTCCATGACTGGTAAGATGTATAGAGTTTAAAGGGACCTTTAGTAGCTGTATTTGCATGTTAAAGGAGAGCCCAGAAAAGTGAGACTTGGGAGGGTCAATGCCTAATGCTGAAATTGTACGTGTCTTGGGAGGATGAAGAAAGATAGCATGATTGCTTTTTTGTTTGTTTGTTTTTTGAGTCACACCTGGCGATGCTCAGGGTTTACTCCTGGCTCTGCACTCAGGAATTAACGCCTGGCCATGCTTGGGGGACCTCATGGGATACCAGGATTAAACCTAAATGGGGTCGCATGCAAGGCAAACACCCTACCCACTGTACTATCTTTCCTACCAGGTATGATTGCTTTAAAGAAAAAGCATCTTGAAAACCTACCATCCTTGTCATCTTTATTTTTCTCCCTTATAAAGCCCCTGCTTAGCTGTTCAAATTAAAGTTTTTTTATTTTATTATAACACTGTGAGATAGACATTTTCAAAGCTGTTCATGATTGGGTTTCAGTTATACAATGTTGCAGCACCCATCCCTCCACCAGGGCACATTTCCCACCACCAGTGTCCCTTATTCCCTCCCCCTCTCCCCCCCCAGCCTGCCTCTATAGCAGGCACTTGCCCTCCTCTCTCTCTCTCTCTCTCGCTCTCTCTCTCTCTCCCCCTCTAGAACAGTGATTTAGTGATTTTCATGTTTTAATAAACTGGGTTCAGTTACATATTTCCTATTCCTTTCCTAAAAGCTGTTTGCACACCTAAACATGGATTTGTTGGTCAGCAATTGGTATTCTTTTTAGAAACCAGTTCTCTGACAAAACTTTTCAAGATTTCTGGTGAATCTCCACTGTGTTTTCCATTTCTGATCTTAAAAAAAAAAACCCATAATTTGATTCCAGGAGAACTACCTGGGTTTTCTATACTATTGCTGTAGCTCCTGGGCAGTCGGGATCAAATGCTTAAACAGTGTGTTAAAGGGGAAGGGGTCCACTCAGTGCCATGGCCTGCATCTGAGAACTTCCTGCCTACCAATGGCTCAAGATGCTGCCTGGCGAACCGCAGGGTCTTACTGCAAAAGACAACTGACAGCGGGGCCTCCAGGAAGGCTGAAGGGCAGGAAGCACTGTGTACTTTCCAGCCTGTCCTAGCCATCTTGGCAGCTGGACAGGGCAGCAATGGCTGCAGGCGGTAAGGACACATTTGTTTAGCAGCTCTGTGCTTTCTGAGCCATAGAAACATTCAGTCATGAGGAAACATGGACTGGTTTTGTACATGTGGCTTCTCTCGCCCTATACAAAGAGCACAGTCCTTGGAAATGACTCTTGTTTGTATCTAACTTCCCAAGATAGAGCTGCTTTAATAATCAGCAAGACCAGCAAAGGCAAGAAGGAGCTGAATGAAAAGGTTTTAAGTAGAAGTTAATTCATGTTGCTGAACACAATGATGCCAATTATCCAACTTGAATTTAAGGGATCTTGGTGATATCTCCCTGCTTTCTCTTAAATTTAACTCAAACACCTTTATTCAAAAGTCCTTTAAATAACCCACCCACCCCCAACAGATTGCTTCTGACAGATCATCTGTTTCATTAACCTGATTATCTTTCACCTTCCTTCCCACATAATTGCTGTTTTGCTAACATAGCACAGATGACAGACTAGAAAAGCATTGATTGCTGTTATTATCTGTGTCTTGTTTGAAAACCATTTTCATGAAACCACGATGATGTAGTTCATGGAGCCAGTATGCTACTGTGGCTTTTGTCCTTCTGTGCTATTTGAGAAAACCTCTTCCACATTTTTTAAATATATTTTATTATACCACCATGATATAAACAATTACAAAAATGTTCATGTTTGGGTTTCAGCCATACAGTGTTCCAGCACCCCCATCCCTCCACCAGTGCCATTTCCCCACCACCAATATCCCCGATTCCCCCTTCCCGTAGCCTGCCTCCATGGTAGACTATTTATCTCTATTCTCTCTTACTCTTCTCTCTCTCATTCTCTGTTCCTTCTCCTACACATTGTGGATTTTAATATATATACTTAGAGGTTATCATGTGTATCTTTTTGCCTGTATTTAATGCTTAGTTCTATGTGGTAATAGCACTTTCAACAATTATTGGCACACTGTTCCATTTTCTGTCTTACCTAACCTCTGCTCCCACACGTTTGTGGTAATTTCCACCTTTGACAAGATCTCCTGATCCTATTTTTGCCTGACCTTGGATATTGTTATCATAATATGTATATATATATATATATATATATATGTCATGCAAATAAATGCAGTCATTCTATATCTGTCTCTCTCCTTCTGGCTAATTTCACTCAACATTATCCTCTCCATGTCCATCCATTTATAGGCAAATTTCATAACTTCAATTTTCCTAACAGCTGCATAGTATTCCATTGTGTAGTTTCTTTATCTAGTCATCGATTCTCGGGCACTCTGGTTGTTTCCAGATTTTGGCCATTTTGACTAACACTGATATGAACATAAAAGCAGGGATGGTGTTTCCACTGCGTGCTTTTGGCTTCCCAGGGTATATTCTCAGGAGTGGTATGGCAACTTTCCACTTTTGTCTATTCGGTTCCCCATGTCTGAGAATAAGATGTTAGTTATTTCTCTCTCTCTCTATCTCTCTCTCTCTCTCTCAAAGATGTTGTCAGGGGAGAGAGAGAAGGAAGTGAGGTAGTGCTAAGGCTATAGGTTACTAGAGTGCTCAGAGAAGTGACATGGACAGCTAGGCAAAAGTCACTTAGGCAGGGAGATGTTGCCATGGCTTTAACTCCAACCATATAGTCTCTTCTAGGACAGGAGGAATCAGCATGCAACTGGATGTGATGCCAGGGTATTATTATTTTTACACTAAGCTGCCCCACTAGTGTATTTAGCCCACTTTCTTCATTGCTGTGTCTCCGATGCTGTATGACATTCAACAAGTACTTGTTGAACATTTTAATGGCTGGCTTCATAAAAAATACCCTTTTCTTTGTAGCAGAGATTGTATGCAGCAGTCACTCAGTAAGTGCCCCGATCAACTTATTTTATGTTCAGAACTTAAAGCCAGGTGTCTCTTTCTTTCACTTCAAATTGTTCTTAATATGAACCAACACCAGCAATAATAATGCAGATATCCATGAAATACAGTAAAAGGAAGTGACATTCTTCAGCTTCAGTTGGAAAACCCAAGAGATCAGGAAGTTGCTAGGAAGAGTCACTGTTGACCAGAGAACAAATGGGTCAATTCTTTCAACTTAAAACATGGAGACAAAAATGCCAGCATTCACACGAAGTTAGCATGCTCTCCGAGCATTGCTCTTCAGAACTGTATGACCATTAGAGGTACCAAGACTGCATAGTCCCAAATATATGTATAATTTTGAGACCCCTAAAATGTGACTCCTAAGAGACAGTGGTTGGCTGGCAGCCTTATCAATAACAAAAACATTCATTAGCACATGTTTAATATCTTTTACATGTATCAAATGATAAAGTCTAACAACAAATAAGCTAAAGAATATAGTAAAATCATAAAGAGCAAATACATTCACATTACCATATGTATTTATTTATTTGTTTATTTGTTTATTTATTTATTTGCTTTTTGGGCCACCCCCGGCAATGCTCAGGGGTTGCTACTGACTCTGCACTCAGGAATTACTCCTGGCAGTGCTCGGGGCACCATATGGGATGCTGGGATCGAACCCGGGTCGGCTGTGTGCAAGGCAAATGCACTACCCGCTGGACTATCGCCCTGGCCCCCATATATGTATTTATTTTTTAAAAATTCACAACTGATTTGCAGATCAAACTCATGTTGTCCAAAAATCAATTGTACTTATTCAGAGACTATTAAGTACTCCTATATTTCTAAGTCCTTCTCCAAATTACACAAAGAACACATGCATTTTGGTATGTATTAGCGTGTAGACCCTGCATTCTGAGCCTAAGGAGGAATATACTTTCCAAATAGCATGTTCGACAGATTTCTTATTCCCAGGTACAAACCATGCAGGAAGCCAGGACCCACCTAGAGACGTGAGTTGTAAATCTCTCAGGCAATACAATGGTGGAGAAAAGTCCCACCATTTTTCTCCCCAGGAAGCACAGTTCTGTTCTCATGGGAAAGCTCAGATATTTCCCGCAACTCAGCAAAATACTAAACCATAGGATGCAGATAGCAGCTGAATGAAAAGTGAGTATTCCCCCAGGCTGACTTCCAAACCTGAGTCATATTACCAGGTCATAAGATGGGAGACTTAGATCCAAGAATGGTACATAAACCAGTATAAATAACAACCCTTTGGAGTAAAGAGTGTTTTTACTCTTAGGATTAAAGAACAGTTTGTCCCTTCTTTGCAAGTATCCTATTTCTGTAATAAGCTTTTTTTTCTGCTTTTTAGGTCTCACCTGATGGTGCTCGGGAACCAAATGGGATGTGGAGATCAAAAACTGATTGGCCAGGTGCAAGGCAAATGCCCAACCCACTGTGCTATTGTTCTGGCCCCTTTAATAAGCTTTTCTATAATACCTACAACATTCTCAGTCTCTCATTTAATGGATCCTTTTTTTTCTTTTTTTTTCTTTTTGAGTCATACCTGGAGACGCTCAGAGGTTATTACTACTCTTCACTCAGGAATTACTCCTGGCGGAGCTCGGGGGACCATATGGGATGCCGGGGATCGAACCTGGGTGGGCCACGTGCAAGGCAAACGCCCTACCACTGTGTTATCACTCCGGTCCCCTAATGAATCCTTTTTGATTTGGGCCACACTATTACTGCTGTGATTGCTCCAGCCAGCGATCTGGGGAACTTGCGGTGCGGGGTTGGCCACATACAATACATGTATATTAGTCCCTATGCTGTCTTTGTCCTCTCTCCATAAATTTTTTCTTTTTTTTGGGGGTCACACCGGCGATGCTCAGGGGTTACTCCTGGCTCTGTACTCAGGAATTACTCCTGGCGGTGCTTGGGGGGACCATATGGGATGCCGGGGATCGAACCTGGGCTGGCATGGGCCAGCTGCATGCAAGGCAAACGCCCTACCCGCTGGGCTATCGCTCCAGCCCTCCATAAATTTTTCGACAAGCACATGTACCCACTCCCCAACCTGAACTCATTACAGCCTCTATGGCTGTGATCCCCAGCATGTATACGGGGCAGAAAGGAACTAATGCTCGCTTTCCCTGACTGAGAGCAACTTGTTGCTATGACCCCTATCCTGTTTATTTTTTCTTTCTTTTTTTTTTTTTTTTTTTTTTTTTTGCTTTTTTGGGTCACACCCGGCAATGCTCAGGGATTTCTCCTGGCTCTGCACTCAGGAATCACTCCCGGCGGTACTCAGGGGACCATATAGGATGCCAGGGATCAAACCCGGGCGGCATGGGCAGGCTGCGTGCAAGGCAAACGCCCTACCAGCCCCATATCCTATTTATTTTCTAAAGTGTATGGCCTCTAGCTGTCTTCCAAGGAAGCCATCCACAAGGGCAAGGTTTGTCCTTGGGGGCTTGCAAGCGTTGTCACTTTGTGATGGGTTTCTTTTGACAATTGACTTACTGTGTAGAAATGAGTAGTTATGGGGCAATTGCTGCCTGTAGATTTACCAGCCTTTCATTCTGTTAAGGTGAGTGACTGCTCCCAGGTCAGTGAAAGATTAACAGAAAAGACTATGTTTTTGGACTTCTATCACAATGAAGGAAAAAAATATTGAAATTGTGAGAGAGGAAAGGAAAAATAGATATGGATACACATAGGATGATATGAATCAGAATGTGACCATTTCTAAAGCATTTAGGCATTTTATTATTATTATTTTTAAGTATTGTTGTTTATTATTATTATTATTATTATTATTTTGACTTTTGGGTCACACCTGGCTATGCTCAGAGGCTATTCCTGCCTCCACACTCAGGAATTACCCCTGCATGTGCTCAAGGGAGCATATGGAATGCCAGGAATTGAACCCAGGTTGGACACGTAAAGCAAACACCTTACTCACTGTACAGTTGCTCCAGCCTCATGTTCAGGAATTTTAAATTTTACCCCATTAGAGCAAGAATATTTCAGAACCCCTTAAGGAGATAGCATCTAGGCCCTGCTTCTTACTAGCATAAAGAACACAACTTGCCTGCATCTCTGAGTTGGGATGGATGTGAATTCTAGCTCATAAATGTTTTATGGAACTACTAAATGAATGAAATAAAACTGTACTTTCCAAAAGGCCTTCCTGCCCCTCTGCTCCATCTGCTCACTGTGCTTGGGGCCCTGCGTGGTCCAGCATGTAGAACACACTGATCATTTGAGGGGAAAGTGACCTTCCCCAGGTTAGAGAACCTTGTGCTGTCTCCTAATGAGGACATCAGATCTGAGAGCCAGGAGCCCTTTCTCCTCTTACGTTCTGGTGATGTCTGCTGACCAGCTTGGCTGGCCCACTCCTGTACATGTCTTCACATTGTATTGCCTGTCAACGGTTGACTTGTGTCTAGTTGCTATGTGTTTGCACAAATAGAGAGGTTCATTCTGTAACCATGGCTGAAAGTCATTCTCATCACTTTTGTTGAAGGTCTTAGTTTAAAATTATAGTCTTCTTTTCTTTTGTTTTCTTTTCTTTTCTCTGAGTTTATAAGGGATTTATAAGGCATTTTCACAGACTATGATCATGTTTTCTCCCTTCCTTTCCATAGCAACCTCTAACAATTCTAGCCTATAGGCTTCCAAACTCCCTGACGCAGGACTTTGCCTCCCTCTACCCTTCTGAACAGATAGCCTAGGGCTACCCTCCACTGAACTGCTTTGAGCATATGTTATTTATTGGAGGAACTTCAATGACTCATTGAAAAGCCTGCACATAGCATTTAGGGTCTTCCCAATATATTACTGAATCTTCCTCTTAGGCTAGTGGCTATTCACAGCCCACTTTTAATCACTTGACCAGACAGATACCATTTTTAAACACATATTATATTTGTTTTTAGTAATTAAACTTTTATTGTGGTACCATAGTACACAATACTGTTGAAGTCATTGTTTTACAGTTGCAGAACTGCTATGCCAACACAAGTTCTGCTCTCCTGAAACACACTCCCCAATTCATCTCCTTATGTACCTTCTAAAGTCCCCCTTTTCTTATAAGAATGGGTTCATGTCTCCCATTCCTCCAAAGCCCATGAGGTTTTGTAGAAAGTACTTTCTCAATCCAAATTCTTCAACTTATTTGGTATGAGTCTTTATTCAAGCTTTGGAACTGCACAAATATCGCATATTTATTATGAAGCATGAAAAAAATAAAAACATCCACGTGTTATGCATGTTATGCTCCAAAGATAACTTCATCTGAGTCCAATGTTATGTTATTCTGCTTCCAGATGTCTCCTACAGAAATAGATATATAGAGACTTAGATAGTGTCTATAGAGAGAGAGATGAACCTATTCCCTAGTTGGTAATTATTTTAGATTATGTTGAATCGTAGCAACTCTAAAAAAAACAATGTAGTATATTATAGTCTCTCCATAGACCACAGTTATTTTTATTCCCCCATGACACTGAGTACAGAGCTTTCCTGAGTAATGAATTAATACATTTTCCTGAGTACCTGGAGAGTTGGCTATAAGCATTATCCAAGCAATTAAGGAGATGCCATTAGTAATCTATTTCAGGGTATACTCTAATCTGGAGTCACCCACATATCCCAATTCATAGTGTTATTTATTTTATGGGACATTTGCTTTCGTAATTCTTGAACAAAACTGTTTAAATTTATTTTTTAAAAATTTTAAAAAGGAAGAAGTGTAATGCATTTCTTGAACCAGGAATCTAGCTCTGTAGTAGAGAACTTGATATAAATGTGTGAGGCCCTGAGTGTGATCTCCAGCACACACAAAGAAACACAAAAAAGAAAGAAAATTAATGCATATTTATTAGTTGTGGTTAATTTTTCTGTTTTTGAATTTCATGAGGTCTTGAGGGAGTAAATATGCTATGCCAAGCAACTGTTGACTTGATTATTAGGTACTAGCTTATTAATAGGTGGAGGAAATGCAATACATAGAGTCCTAAAATGTTCTGGAAACTCCTATGCCTACTCCAGCCTCTACTGTTACAAATTAGAATGCAGGAGCCCATTTCCAGACCTTCCCCAACTATGGTGCAATACATGATTCTGAGGAACTCTGTTGAGAAACTGATAATTTGGGCTCTATCAATGTGAAGCAGGCAGACAGCCCCCTACGGGTAAATATTGCCATGGGCTCCCTATGGCAATGAGTTCTTGGGAAGTAATAAGCCAGCTAGCTCTACAACTCTCAGGACCCACCTTGTGGATACAGGAACTAAGGCCTGATAAGACCTTTTCTTGGTGCCTGAAGAGCCAGAGAAGGCTGGACCCCACCTCTGAGAAAAGCTCCAGCAGAAACAAAGGCCCGGAAAGAAATATCAAAGACCATCAGCTACTCCCAACGCTACCCCTTGGCAATCACCCTAACAACAAACTATTACTTAGGTAGAAAGTGCCCCCTGTAGGGCAGGTTGGGAAAGCCCTGTAAAAGTGAACTTGAAAAAGGACATGTGAACATATGCTGCACTAGCCCGTGTACTGCCTATGACCATGTGTTGCTGCCAAGCGCATGTGGTGCTTAAGCACACGTGCAACCCACATCTCCCCTCTTGAGATGTGTATTTTCATATCCAATACTGAATTGGATATGAAATGTGTAATGGGGTTCCCTCTCCACTTGGCAGAAGCCCCTTTTCTCTCTCTTGAGGGTGTATTCATTTTAGCCTCTCTCTCTCTTCCCTCCCTCCCTTCCCTTCCTCAAAATTTCCAAATAAAACCTGTTTGTTTGTTTATTTGTTTGTTTTTTACTTCACTGCTCATCTTCTCCTAAAATTCTTTTCTGAGAGAAAGGCAAGAACATGAAGTCTGGGTAAGGTCTAGGACTGATTTTTCCTTTCCTCCAAGGAGAAAGGACGCACAGCAGACTTAGCAGTCCTAGAATTAGTGGGTGCCAGAGGTAGAGAGAAAGTGAAAAATTTTCTCCTCAAGCCTTCCACCTCTCTCCTCCCCATTTCACACAAGTTACTCAGGAACCCCACCAGCATCAAATACTTTCATTTTTAAATTACCGAACTTTAGGACTCACTATTTTTTGTGCCCATGAAAACCAGTTCTTTCACCTTATTCTGCAGGAAACACCAGGACTTGTTTTGTGTTTCAGTTTTTTAGAGAAAGTTAGTGTGGGTTCTGAGTGCTTATTCAGAAAATATCCCTAGAGTTGAGCTGCCTGGCTTAGTTTTTCAGATGACTCAGTGCTAGAAGTTGAACTAACCCAAAGTATGTAGAAGCCTGGATTAAGGTCAGCAGAGGAGACGCTGCCTTGACATGGGTTTGGACAGAAGAATTGATGCACTCACGTTCTCGTTAAGCCATGGGAAAGGAGAGGAGAGTGACTCCTGGAACTGCTGTGAACCTTCCTTAGGGAGAGGGAAGGTACTGTAAGGCATTGTGTGGAGTCTGGCAAAGCAAACTAACAATGAGCATCATCTGAGGACTATGAAGATATTGGTAGTTTAACTCACTGTACAGGCCGTTATTGTTTTGTTTTTAAACATGTCTTTTTTTTTTTAATTTGCTTCTTTAGCTCTGAGGCAACACCAGCACCACTCCAGCAGGACTCTAGGACCACACTTGACATGCTCAAGACCTCCAGGGCTACCTCTATGGCGCTAGAGGGTCACTGCGTTTGGTTTCAGGGATTGAATTTTGATCCATCCTGACTCCTGTGCTATCTTTCTGCCTCCAAGCAATGTTAATTTTTAAAAAGTGTCTTTTTTGTAACTTAAGCAAAGTGAGAATAAAGGGAAGAAAGAGGAATTCTGTTTCATTTAGAGAAAAATGTATGAATGCCTATGATCAAGGGCGAGCCTTCATGGCTCATTCTTTTTTAGACCAGGTCTGATAGATTCATCATTATTTTTAAATCCTACAAGTATTAAGCAAAGTTCAAAATAAAGGCGGAAATATTCAGTTCTTTGGAGAGACATCTCTTGTAATGGTGATTTGCTGGGGAAGGAGTGGGCGGCAAATCAAAACAGACCTAAATGGATCTCAGGAACTGGAAGCTGAGTAGTTCTGCAAAGATTTGCCATATGCTGTGGGAAGTCACAATTGATGCACTTTCCCAGGTGAGTCAGTGTCTGCCAAGGAATTCTTCTTTCTCCAGGAAAGGAAGGTGAGAAAAATGTATCTCGAATGAGGGTTTTCCTCCTTGGAGGAATCATTGGTAGGATACTGTGTTTAATCTAGATTTTGGAAATTAAATCAAGGAGCAGAGAGATCCTTCACATTTATCAGAACCTAATATCAAGTAAACTATATTTGGTGTTATTGACTATCTCGGTTGAGAACAATTTTCATGGGATCCCTGTGATGTGATTCATGAAGCCCAGAAGGCAATGTTGGCTTCTGTCCTATGCTATTGAAGAAACCTCCTCCACTGTTCTGTCACTGTTGCATCTCTTAAAGATGTGGTCAGGAGGGAAGGAGACTCTGAGAATTGAGGTTATGACACATAGGTGCTCAAAAGAAGGTCACTTGGGTAGAAGGGAAACATGGAAGACATGGTTATGATATTAATTCCTCCCATAAAACCTCTTTTAAAAATCTAGGAGGCATCAAACAACTTGGAACCAGGTGTGGTATCAAAATGGTCTTTTTTTAAAAATTTTTTTAATTTTTTTTAATTTTTTATTTTTACAATTACAAAGATATACAATTAAAAAGTTCATATTTGGGTTTTGGTCATACAGTGTTCCAGCACCCATCCCGCCACCGGTGCCCATCTCCCACCACCAACGTCCCCAGTTCCCTCCCCCCTCCCCAGCCCAGCTCCATGGCAGGTTCTTTATTTCTTTCCTTCTCTCTCTTTCTCTTTTCCTTCCCCTCCAGACTATGGATTACAGAACATACATTAAAAGGTTGTCATGTGTATCCTTTTGCCTCTATTTAATGTTCAGTTCTAGGTTGGCATTAGTACCCTCGACAATTGTTAGCACACTGTTCCATTTTCTGTCTTACCTAACCTCTGACTCCCACACGTTTGTGATAATTTCCACCTTTGACAAGACCTCCTGATATATGTTTCACTTGACCTTGGATATTGGTATCTTAATATGTACATATATATTTATGTTATGCAGATAAAAGCAGTCATTCTGTGTCTGTCTCTCTCCTTCTGGCTAATTTCGCTCAACATAATCTTCTCCATGTCCATCCATTTATAGGCAAATTTTATAACTTCATTTTTCCTAATAGCTGCATAGTATTCCATTGTGTAGATGTACCAAAGCTTCTTTATCCAGTCATCGATTTTCGGGCACTCTGGTTGCTTCCAGATTCTGGCTATTGTGAATAATGCTGCTATGAACATAAAAGTAGGGATGGTGTTTCCGCTGAGTATTTTTGGTTTCCCAGAGTAGATTCCCAGGAGTGGTATGGCTGGGTCAAATGGGAGTTCAATTTCTAGTCTTCGGAGGAATGTCTATATTGTTTTCCAGAAAGGCTGTACCAGCCGGCATTCCCACCAACAATGGATGAGTGTCCCCTTTTCCCCACATCCATGCCAGCACTTGTTGTTCTTGCTCTTTTGAATATGTGCCAGTCTCTGTGGTGTAAAGTGGTATCTCATTGTTGTTTTGATTTGCATCTCTCTGATGATTAGTGATGATGAGCATTTTTTCATATGTTTTTGGCCATTCGAATTTCTTCCTTGCCGAAGTTTCTGTTCATTTCTTGTCCCCATTTTTTGATGGGGTTGTTTGTTTTCTTCTTGTAAAGTTCTACCAGTGCCTGATATATCCTAGATATTAACCCCTTATCAGATGGGTATTGGGTGAATATTCTTTCCCAGTCTGTGGACTGCTTTTGTATCTTAGTCACTGTTTCTTTTGAGGTGCAGAAGCTTTTTAGTCTCAGGTAGTCCCATATGTTTATCTTTTCTTCTAGTTGCTTTGTTAGTGATGTTTCACCTTTGAAGATGCCTTTAGCTTCAATGTCGTGGAGGGTTTTGCCTATATTTTCTTCAATGTACTTTATGGATTCAAGTCTGATATTCAGATCTCTAATCCATTTTGATCTGATTTTTGTGCATGGTGTTAGACACAGGCCCAAATTCATTTTTTACATGTCGCTGCCCAGTTTTCCCAACACCACTTGTTGAAGAGGCTTTCCTTACTCCATTTTGGACTCGTTGCACCTTTATCAAAGATTAAATGATCATATGTTTGAGGTTGGGTGTCAGGATACTCAATTCTATTCCATAGGTCCACAGGTCTGTTTTTATTCCAATACCATGCTGTTTTAATTACTACTGCCTTGTAGTACAGTTTGAAGTTGGGAAAGGTGATGCCTCCCATCTTCTTTTTCCCGAGGATTGCTTTAGCTATCCTTGGGGTTTATTGTTCCATACAAATTTCAGGAGCGTTTGGTCAATTTCTTTGAAGAATGTCATGGGTATCGTTATAGGGACTGCATTGAATCTGTACAGAGCTCTAGGGAGTATTACCATCAAAATGGTCTTTTTATGACATAAATGTTTGCACTGCTATATTTTCCCAATGTCAGCTTCTCCCTCCCTAGGTCTCCAATGACTGGAAGGTATTTAACAAATACTTGTTGAATGAGCGAATGAATAAAAACATTCTTTTCTGGACTTCAAGTGCAATGCCCTGTCTATGTGGACATCAAATAAATGCTTTGCTGATAACAAGCCACTATATTTCAATCTATTTATAAGCAGATTTTATATAGAAGAGGCTGTGCTGTTGACTGCGCTTCACAGTTGACACTTCGTTTCAGGGTTAACGGGTAATTTTCAGAGTTCTCCACACAAGGATCCTTTTAGCAACTCAAGATATCATCACTGTGATGAAAGGTGGTCGTATTTTATGGCTTAACTCCTAATGGTAATAGGCTTGGTTATTGTTTTCCCTTTGACCTCTTTCTGGCTTCAATCTTGGGCTTTGAGATAGAGAACTCCATTGAAAAGCAAATAATGGGAGACAGACAAGTCCTGTTGAAATCTAGGATTCTGCATCATAATGGGCATATTCAAATGATGATAAAGAAGCCCCCTTAGAGAAAAAGCTAATGACTCAGCAAATGAGTTAATTATTGGGGAAGCTGCACTTAGAGGAGAGATGGGAAAGTCTGACGCCTAGTGGTCATGCAAGAAGGTCTGGAACTTACCACACAAGATTCTGGAAAAAAATTCTCTAAAGAGCATCACTGCGTTTTATAGGGACAGGACCACTAATGAATATCAATGTATGGAGAGTTTTGAAGATCTGAACACTAAATAGGGTTGTGGGATGCTTTACTCATTAGGCTTTTTAATAGTGTCTTTTTGTTTTTTGGTAATGAAGATATGTAACCGAAAATCAGTAATAACAAATCTCAAAATACTAATTTCTGTTCTTTTTTCATCAGAAGGTGAAAAGATAAAGGGGACAAATGCATATGAAACTTACAAGCTTGACATAAAACCTTATCACCCCTGATAATGTTCTTTTACTTGTATTACTTTTTCTTATTAATGACATGCTTGTAGGTTTCTAAAATATTTTACCAAGTAAGGTAAATCACAAAATTTGTCTTCCTGAGATTGATGAATAGACAGAAAAACGAGTCAAAACCATGTACTTAAAGAAGTAGTGATTCTATTCCAGTCACGAGTACATGATTAAAAGCCAACTATGAATTCTTGAGAGAGGGAATATAAAAATACCTATTGTCACTGAAAATTGGTAGCTACCATTTCAGTTCTTTTGCAATCTTCTAGTCAGATGCTACAGATGAAGTCATATATTACAGATAAAATGGGCCCTAAGGCATCCTCCTCTACCCAACAGAACAGAGAACAAAACAAAAATCTTTTGTTCGCGCTTTCACTTTCTGGCAGAGCCAGAAAATATTCATCTTCCACAACTCGGGTGTTCTTTGGCCATTGGGAGGAAGCTGTAAGGAAAAGAAGAAGAGACGACCCCAATTCCTAGTAAAAGAAGAGAGAGACAGAAGGAGAGAGACAGATACAGAATGACTGCATTTATTTGCATGGCATAAATATATATGTACATATTATGATACCAATATCCAAGGTCAAGTGAAACATATATCAGGAGGTCTTGTCAAAGGTGGAAATTATCACAAACGTGTGGGAGTCAGAGGTTAGGTAAGACAGAAAATGGAACAGGGTGCTAATAATTGTCGAGGGTACTAAAGCCAACCTAGAACTGAGCATTAAATAGAGGCAAAAGGATACACATGACAACCTTTTAATGTATGTTCTGTAATCCATAGTCTGGAAGGGAAGGAAAAGAGAAAGAGAGAGAAAGGGAAAGAAATAAAGAACCTGCCATGGAAGTGGGCTGGGGAAGGGGGGGAGGAACCGGGATGTTGGTGGTGGGAGATGGGCACTGGTGGAGGGACGGGTGCTGGAACACTGTATGACCAAAACCCAAACATGAACTTTTTTAATTGTATATCTTTTTATTTGTATATCTCACGGTGGTATAATAAAATACTTAAAAAATCAGATAAAAAAAAAAAAGAAAAAAAAATATATATATAATTTGTAAAATTCAGTAAGGTAACAGTCCATGTAAAACTGCATTGCCATCAAAATGGAAGTCTGAAAGATTTTCTCTTACCTCTAGAAAACTGCAACATCATACCAATTTGGTTGTATAAATGAAAGATTTTAACATATTCTGTATTATATATATATCATGTACATATTGATGTTATGCATGAATATGTGCAATCTAGGTAAATTGTAACACCAAATGACACAAAACAATTTTAAGTGACATAATAATAAGTATTTACAGTTCTGTCTGTGCAATGCTAAGCTATTGGACATTTTTTCAGTTCATTGAATTTAAAATTTTAGTATTTCTACTATGAAGTAGAAGGATATAAAGTTCCTTGGGGAGAAGTTGCAAAAAGAAAATATTGCTCCCTGTAACATGTGCATACCTGTGTGGCCACTCAGGTGTAGGAAATAACATTTATTATGGTTGTTCCCCAAAGTGGAGGGGGTGCACTACAGAAATAAAAGAGAAGAATTGGAAATTAAAAAAAAAAGAAGAGAGAGAAAGAGATCACCATGTGAAGAGGAATGGCAGGAAGTAGATCTTAATGTGACCAAAGGGGTACTGAGTCGACCAAATGCAAGACCAAATGCAAGACCTTATCCACCTTATCCACCACTCCCAATCCCCATTTTCTGCATTTCATTCAGGAGAGTGTAATTCCAACATGTTTGATTTTAACCTCAACTTTGATTCTTCCGATATAAGCTTTACATATTATGCTTTTATCAGTCTAGTTGAACCCTTTTGTATGTATACATAACTTTACTTCTATTTTCTATTTCTAACATGTGGTGTTTTTGTATGTTAAAAAAGGACTGGAAGGATAGTACAGAAGGTAAGGTGCTTCCCTTGCACATAACCAACTCTGGTTCAACCCTGACATCATAACAGTCATGGGAGCACCACCATGTGATCCCCAAGCATAGAACCTAGAGTAAGACCTGAACAGCAGGATGTTCCCCCTCCCAAAATAAATGTAGGTGGGCCCGAAAGATAGTACATTGTGTAGGCCATTTGCTTTGCATGCGACTGACTCGTGTTCAATCCCCGGCATCCCATATGATCCCCTGAACACCACCAGGAGTAATTCCTGAGTGCAGAGCCAGGAGAAACCCCTGAGCATTACCGTGTGCAGAACCAAAAAACTAGATAGATAGATAGATAGATAGATAGATAGATAGATAGATAGATAGATAGATAGATAGATAGATAGATAGATAGATAGATAGATAGATAGATAGATAGATAGATAGATAGATAGATAGATAGATAGATAGATAGATAGATAGATAGATAGATAGATAGATAGATAGATAGATAGATAGATAGATAGATAGATAGATAGATAGATAGATAGATGTGATAGATAGATAGATAGATAGATAGATAGATAGATAGAGATAGATAGATAGATAGGATAGATAGTTGGGGGGGGGGGGAGGGGGACGAACCCGACGGACGGATTAACGAGACAGATAGATGATAGACAGACAGACAGACAGACAGACAGATAGATGGATGGATGGATGGATGGATGGATGGATGGATGGATGGATGGATGGATGGATGGATAGATGGATAGATAGATAGAGTGAGGAGGAGAAAATTAATAATAATAAAATGAATTCTTCATTTTACAAGAAGTGCTAATCAGGAGGGCTGGGACATGTCCTAGTCTAGGTGCTTCATCTTGAGTGGATATTATCAAATTTGTTTAGAGGAAACCGATTGCTCTGTGATTCTCAGATGAATTTTTTGTGTACTTTATAATAGCCAGCACACAGAGGTTTTCACTCACTGTCAATTTAATTGCAGAAATACAATGACTTCTCAATGCAGATAAAAAGACTCTCTAATGAAAACTTAATAGATGAAATGACTGAAATTCTTTATCTGCCTCACAGTAACTAGCTTTCCATTGTTTTCACTAATGAGTTTTATTTGTATAAATTTATAGCTTAAGGAACATGGCCCAATATTGTTAGCATTTATGATTTTCATGTACAAAGTTACTACACCTCACCAGCGTCAGGGAGTCCAAGACCTTCCACCTCTGTCCTTATGTTATGTTTAATACTGTGGTTCATTCCTCTTCTCTCTCCTCCACTACTTGATAACCTGATTTTGTAATCTATGGTCAAGTTTGATCATTGATACTGCCTAGTTTCCTGTTTCTCTGTACCACAGATGAATGATATCATGTGTCCTCCTCTCTCTGACTTGTTTTGCTTAACATACTAATCCTCTATTTCTATTCAAGTTGTTGTGAATTGCATGACTTCATCTTTCTTTATAGAAATGTGTCATTTCATTGTGTTTATTTACCTCAGCTTCTTTTTTGTCTGCCATAAGACATTTGGGTTGTTCCCCTATCCTGGCTATTGTATTAAGTACTGCAATTAACATAAATGTGCATATATTTTTCCAAATTATTGTTTTTTGTGTTTTAGAAGTATGTTCCAATAACTAAAATCACTGAATCATATAGAAACTCTTTGCTTACTTTTTGTTTGTTTTGGGTCACACTCAGAGATGCTCAGAGCTTATGTCTGTCTCTGTACACAGGGATCACTCCTAGAAGTACACAGGGGACTGTATTGGGTGCCAGTGATTGAATCTGAGTTTGCTGTGTGCAAAGTGGCCTACTCACTGCACCATTTCTCTGGACTCTACCATACTAGTTTCCACAGAGGCTGAATCTTATTCCCAGGAAGAGTGGAAAGAGCATCCTTTTTTCACAACACATTCCCACAAGACAGCATTAGTTGTTTCCAATTTTTTAAATATAAGATATTCTCACTAATGTGACATTTTATCTCTTTTCATTTATATTTACATTTTCCTGATAATAAGTGATGATGAACAGTTTTTCATATGCCCACTCATATCTCCTCTTCACGAAAGTGTCTTCTGTTAATCTGTTAATCTTCTCTTCCCATTTTTTATGAGATTATTTGTTGCAGAGTTTTGTGAGTCTCATTATGTTTTGGATATTAGCCCTATATCTTATGTATTATATGTATATATTTTCCCATTCAGTAAGGCAGTTTTTTAATGTTAGCACAAACTTCTTTGGCATGTAAAGACTCTTTAATTTGATGTCTCCAAGATACAGACCTCAAAGGTGTTTTCAATGATTTGACTCCAATGGCTAAGATTTCTTTTTAAAATGAACTATTGAGTAAACATAAAGATGACTTAATATGTTCTTGGTTTAAGGCACTCTATTTTGAAATATACTATTGAAACTGCTTGTCATCAGAGGACCTAAGACAAAAGCAGTCTCTGAGTTAGTAACTATATCAAAGTGAAATGTAGCCACTTAATATTGATTAATAATAAGACAAAACGTTTTTGAGTAAACATTTCATAGTTAGATAAATAAAAATAGTCATGTAGCATGAAAAGTTAACTTACTTTTTATGGGACAGTGATATGAAATATTAAACTATAGCCTTTAGCACAAAAATGTAAACATCAAGTATAAATTAAATTCATATTTTAACTTGTCTGCAAAAAATACTCAAACTTCTTGATGTCTTGAAGATATTTTTTGAGTTTATAAATTTCTCTAGAGGACTGAGATCATGTTCTAAGTTATCTTCTTCCTGTTTAGAATTGACATTTAAAGATTTCAAGGAAATTACAGCTGATATGATGATTCTATGATCTGCATGAAAATCATGGAATTGGAGTTTGGCAGGGAGGAATTAGGCCACACTTGGTAGTGCTCCAACATTTGGGGGTCACTTCCAGCAGTGTTCAAGGCCAGTGTGGTGCCAGAAATTGAACTCAAGGCTTCTATATGCAAAGCATTCTAGAACTTCAAGCTATGTCTTCGGCCCAATGTTATTTATTTAGTGCTAAGAGAAATGTAGTAATCATGTATAATAATTATTTTCTATTATATTCACTTCTAAAATACGAATGGTATATGTAGCAAGCACAACCAAAACAAAACTAATTGAATAGCATTTTCATAGACTCTATTTTATTTATTTACTTATTTATTTATTTTTTGCTTTTTTGGGTCACACCTGGCAATGCTCAGGTGTTACTTCTGGTTCTTTACTCAGGAATTACTCCTGGCAGTGCTTGGGGACCATATGAGATGCCGAGGATTGAACCCTGGTCGGTCACATGCAAGGCAAGCACCCTTCTCGTTGTGCTATCACTCCGGCCCCTAGACTCCTGCTTTATGTTAATTATTTACTTTCATTTAGCCATCAGGTAATTCTAATAAATCTGTGTAATGGATACATCCGTACTGGTTTTAGTGTTTAAACAGTGATGATTAGAGAATCACAAATTCCCAAAGTCATATCTACTTGTGAGAGACTCTGGGTTTAGAGTTTTTAAAAATACTATTCTAATACCAAGATCTTCCTTTCAAATTCAGATACATTCAGACTCTGGACTTTGACACAATCTCCTTATAAAGTACCCCCTTTCCACCTTTAAGACTTCTTCCACCTTTAAGACTTCTTGAACAGAAAATAAAATCTCTTTTGGGACTTCCCAAAGAAGAAAGCTATTGACTGTTTTGTAGTCATTATCTTGAGAGTAAAGAAAGGTGATCATGAATGGGGGCCCCCACAGATCATGAGTCTTATTGAAACTGCTTGAATTATGGGGGAAGCTTTGCTCTTTTAAGCCACTGGCATTGACTATTTTAGCACAAAACACCACATGTATTATGCTGTCATCAGAGCCATCCTCAGTGATAATTGCAACATGCCAGCAATGAAAACACCCAGCCCTGGTTTCCATGGCCTACTTCTGAAAGGAACTGCATGACTTTACAATTATCACTCAGATTGGCAGGGAAAGGACAGGGTGGAAGAGCAGCAGGAGAAGAAATCTTTTCAATCTGGATGAACACATCAGCTGCCTTGGATACCATGCTGTTCTGGTCAAGCCAGGGTTCCTGTGACATCATGCCACACTCTCATACTGTCAGCAAAATTCCCTGAGAACAACAGCTGCCACTGCCTACAAACAAGTGTTTCTGTTCACTCCACTCAGAAATGCGTGCCAATTCCTCCTTTCTGTAAGGCTGATTGATCAGTTTCTTTCTACTCAGACAAGTGCCTAAATTCTTTGAGGATTAGAACGCTGGTAGGAGAATACATTTTCATGAGGGTTCAAAGATTGCAGTTGAGGTGGCTTAAACAGGCTATTTCCATAACTCTGCAAGCAGGGTGCCACTGATGGGTTCTAGACCAATCCCTTTAACCCTGGAGCTAACAGGAAAGGAAATAAGACAAAAGCCCCAGTAACATCCCCCATTTTTCTAGAGTCCCATTATTAGTGTTATTCTTAGTGACGATGCTTAATGATTTCCACTTGTGCCAAGATGTGAAAGAGATTGAGAAGTACTAAAAGAATAGCTGGGAGAGAAAAAACAGTTTCCGTAATTATTGGTAATACAACAAAACTACAGAAAAAGTCTCAAGAATAAATTGAACTCTTCATAATGCCCGGAAAATAGGAAGAGCATGTCAGATATCTAAATTCTGCCTCTTATATATTTTTCATGTGATATATTATAAATTGCCTAAATAACCAGAAAATTTAAATGTCCAGATTTTAGTGCTTCAAACTGAAGACTCAAATATAACCCTAGGGTACTGAGGAAATATTAGGAGCTTTTGAAACATTGAAGACTAAAGTGTTTCCTGTCATTATTGGGTATTTGATTATAGTCTAATTCATCATGAAACTGTAACTCACTTACAATCTGCTATTAGGTTATTTCACAGTTTTAGCACTGTAAATTTAACTCTTCTGAGGTTCTTTGACAGAAGTAAAAGGTACTCTACCACATCCAAAAAAGTGAATCAGAGATTATGCCTTGGTTAAGAAGTAATTTTATCACCTGACTCTTCTAACTTTGTTTCTTTATCAACCAGGTTAATGGAAAATTTAAGCTTCTTAGTTTCTAAGTGACCCTCACACTCCTTAGTTTTCTCTGAAGCAATATTACACCAGACAGTGTGCTTGCTTTTCATGCAGCCTACCCTAGTTCAACCCCAGCATTCTATATAATCCCCTGAGTCCACCTGATGTGTTCCCTGAGTGCACAGTCAGGAGTAATAAGCCCTGAGCACTGCTGGGTGTGGCCTATGCTCCTTACCCTCAGAAAAAAATTAAGCATGGCACATTACAAAATGTTATATTTTCAAGATGATAAGTGATGAGAAATATATATAGAAATCAATACTTGAAATTTCCACTAATCTTTAGTTTTGTTCTTTTAAGGTTTAAAGCCCTTCTTTGTCTCTAGATTGCTCTTTCTTGCCTCTTAGAACATGTCATTCCTGGAATTTCCCCACATGTTCCTTTGGACAAGTTGGCATCAGAAATTCCTGGATAATTTGCCCTGACAACAAAGAACTGGTCACAGTGCACATTTAAGTGTTGGTTTTAAACACTCAGGTTACACTAGTGTTGCTTTTATTTGTCTAACACAAGTGTCAAGATAGGCTGTCATGTAAGTACACCCTATATGCAATATTCCCTGAAATCTTTTTTTCCCATGCCCCCTTCTGCTGTGTTGCATAACTGAAGTTTAATTACATTTGTTTATAACATGCCATAAATGGAACATTTTATTGTTGTATGAGGGATCAAACTTGATGTGATCTACCACGAGACCCGATATTGTCCAAGGCACCAATAATGTCTTTTTTAATTAAATTACTTCTGATAAAACTTCAAATAAAATATTTTTCTACAACTTCCTTCCTGCATTTAGAAACCAGTTTCTAAATTATATTTATTATTATTATTATTTTAGTATATGTGCTGCTGATATCTGATCATGCCCAAGTAACAAATAGCTTGCCTGTGATAAAACACTTGGCTAACCAAATTTGATGTACAATAGAAACAGTTTTCTAAAAGTGCTAGTGTTTAAGAAAAGTGCTAAGGATTTTTTACATTCCTTAAATGTTTATTTCTTTCTGAGATAACCTTGGTGTACAACACTGTATAGATTTTAGGAGTACAGGCTTCTTCTACAAAAGTTACTTTACCCTGCCTAGTACCAAAACATAATAATCTTTCAGCACTGCACTTATATAGTTGTTCAATAGACAGAAAATCATATATATGCAATCTATTGGAAATTCACTTTGCTCTTGGTTAATAGCAACTTCTGCATAGAAATCTTGAGGGAAATGACAAATTATAAAATGTTGCCTCTGACTTGGAAATAAATTGGCCATGCAATAAATTGGTATAAAAACCAACACTGAGCTGAGATGTAGCAGAGCACAGCCTGTGGTAGGGCTGAGGGGTTTCTTTCATCCCTGGTACCACACGGCTCCATGAGTACCACTGGGAGTGGCTCCGATGACCTATGACCACTGCTGAGTGTGACCCCTATGACCATAAAAATAATCAGAAGTTTAAAAAGTCAACAATTGACCGATAACTTGGAACTACAAAATAAGGGTTGAGGAAGATGACTTAGCAGTAAAGCACATGCCTTGCCTGCATGAGACGTGGGTTCAATTCCTGGCACTATATATACACACATGGGTATGAGGTCTATAATTGTTACTGGTCTGAACCTCCGGCTCTGGGCACATCTCTTTGACCTCACTGTTCTCCCTGCATTAATATACTCCTCAGAGACCTGGGCCGTATGAAAGCAGGATGAGAACACTATTCAGGTCTCCCAAAGAGGAATCGAAAGAGCTATGCTTGGAATATCATGCCTCAGTCAAGTGAGAGAAGGAATTTGAAGTTCCAACCTCTGTCGATGATCAAGAGTCAGGGATGCTGTCTTGTTTGCCAAGGCGTTGAAAAGACATACTGATAACCTCTAAATGTATGTGTCGTAATCCACAATGTGTTAAAGAAGGAATAGAGAAAGAGAGAAAGAAAAGAGAAAGAGAGAGAAAGGACCTACCATAGAGGCAGGCTAGGGGAGGGGAGAAGGGATTAGGGACATTGGTGGTAGGAAATGGGCACTGGTGGAGGGATGGGTGCTGGAACACTGTATGACCGAAACCCAAACATGAACATCTTAGTAATTGTATATATCATGGTGGTATAATAAAATATTTTTTAAAAGATCATGTGGCCACCCACCTACAAGATGGTCAGACGTCTTCGTCAAGAACCTGAACAAACAGTTTGAGGCTCTTCATATTCCTGGAGCAAGCAGATGCCATTGGGCTACACTGGCACGTGACCAGGACTTATGGAAATGTTACTGGCGCCTACTCAAACAAATCAATGAATAACAGATGTCAAGTGATCAAGTGATATATACACACAATAAAAACAACATGTGTTCCTCTACTTAAATGGGAAGCAAAATCTATGCACATCCTAGACTGTGAAAGCACGGCTGGCTTCTTATGATTTTGGGTCATCCAATTTGGAATTTTACAGGGAGACATTTAAGTCTGAGAGAATGTTAAATAGGGAATAAGAAACTAAAGGGATAAGGACAAAAAACATATTCAAACTCATTGTAGATTTTAATTTTAATAAATTTGGAATAAGTTAATTTGACTTAAAAGAAATAGATGTAATTACTTGATTAGGAGAGACTTTGAAAAACTATCTAGTGCACCCTCCTGTCTTTATATCATGCACTATCCCTTTTCCAGACAAGGAACAAATAGGAGCTATTTTAAAGATCTAACAAGGCAGATTTCATAAGCTTCTTCATTAAGTGGCCTGTTAAGCACTCCTGATAAAAACCGGATCACCTCTGAAGATCTTCTATAGTCCTGCCACCCTCAAAGCCCATTTCATGATTGTCCTGTTCTTTGTGAAGTTAAACAGAAATGCTGATTGTGTTTTTTTAGGAATATCAGATAACTTTACTAATTATGTTGGTTCTTGGTTTTTTGTTCTTTGTTCCACAACTCATCCTGTGTTTAAGCATTCCCAGTTCCTTTCCTGCACAATGACTTTTGCCATTGGACCTAGGAGGTATATGTCTCGTCCATTTCCTCAAGGCCTACTAAGGAAAAATGAGCCATAGGAGCAAGGACCACCCTCTCCCACGACCACTGTGGAAATGGCATTGCAGCCCCTGCATGCACGTGGGAAACACAGCAGGTAAAGAGGGTAGTCTGGTTTCTACCGAGGGTATGAAGTGAATAGATTATAGCTGCATCTCATTAGCAGCCTTTAGAACATCTAGCAAACCACGTCGTTGTGATCTGAGAAATGAGGGTTACAGAGGAGGAGAACTGTGAAAGGGAGAAATGCCTTCAGTTCCTGTTTCTGGCTATGCTTCTGGGTCACAGAGATGAGAATTTTCCATTCTAAATGAAGTGTTCATTTTTCATTCAATGGTCTCTATGATGGGAAGGAAGATTCTGCCTCACTACTGATGACCCCTGGTCTCTTATCTTAAGGGACTTAGGCTTTCTCAGACTTCTCTACTCAGCATCATGATGATGGCTCTTTTTGCCCACAGAAAAGTACCAACTTGGAAAGCCTCAGTCTGACTTTAAAAGAAGTCAAAGGCGTTGATCGTATTAACCTATTCTACCATGTTTCTCATTTTTTTTCTGCAGTGTTTCTTTCTCTCTTCCAGAGAAATAGACAAAATCAAATTATTATCTAGCCCTGCTTTAGTTTTCATTTGGAATTGTATCACTGTATCACTGTCTTCCCATTGTTCATTGATTTGCTGGAGCAGGCACCAGTAACATCTCCATGTGTCCTGTGGCAAGCAAGTGTAGCTCAAGGGCATCTGCTTGCTCCAGGGACAGGAAGAGCCACAAACTATTCTTCAGGTCATGAAATTGAGGTCCTTAATTGTGACTAGTTTTTGACATAACAAATAAAACACAGGTAGCTTGCCAGGCTCTGCCCTGTAGGTGGTATACTATCTTTACTGATGAAACTTATAGGGGAAAGATTACTGTTTTGTAATAAGGGGATATTAGGGCCATAAGTCTGTAGCACGTAAATACATCACAACAAATGATCAAAATAGGCTGTTCCTCCTGACAATTCTTATTTATTTTTCAATAAAGCTGGAAGCCTAAGTGGAGAAAAAGTCAGAAATTCTCTTCAATGAAAATTTACTCTGAAGAGATTTTGAACTTTCCCTATTATTTTCTAATTGTTTCTTATAGAGACAGGATCAATGTAGACATACATATTGCATCACTGTATCACTGTCTTCCCATTAATCATCAGGGGTTTTTTTGCTCAAGCGGGCACCAGTAACATCTCCATATGTCCTGTCTCATGCTAGTAGAGCCCAAGGTCATCTGCTTGCTCCAGGAACATAACGAGTCTCAAATCATCCCATCAGGTCATGGGAATGAGGTATATAATTGTTACTGGTATTTGGCATATCGAATACAACATGGGTAGCTTGCCAGGCTCTGCTGTGCATACATATTGCATATGTATTTTATATGTATTAGGTATACTCTAAACTATATGTGTGATTTTATAATGAAAGGCTATCTCTGCATGTTATTAAAGAATAAAACTAAAATTGTCAAAAATTTAAGAATGAAAAAGTTCAGAAGCAATTACTGTGGTTAAACATACCATGAATCAGATATTTTTCTATTCTAAAGTAAAACACCAAAACTTGCCACTAACTATAATTAAACTTAAAAAAAATTAAACTGTCTAGTCACTAAGATTCAAATTGGATGAGAGTAGCGATCAGTAGATTTTCCTGACATACCTTAGATGGCCTACTGCCCTGGTTCGCACTCAGAGAGAGAAGAATATAATCATTTTGTTGGCCTTGAAATCTGCCAACAGTTGTCACCTTGTAAATTTTAAAATCAGGAAGAATTTCTAAACTTATCCAATCCAGCACATAACTCATTACAAGCATTATATAAATATATATACACACATATGTATATAGAGGCATTATATAAGTATATATAATAATATAAAGTGTATATATAAGGTTATATATCATAGACATTATATTAGTATATATTTGTGTGTATGTCTATAATATACATCATATTAGTATATATTTGTGTGTATATAGACATTTAGAACCATGAATAAGTCATTTGCCCAAGAGGCTACACTGGGACTTCTATTTTTACTTACAGTCTCTCACCAAGCAAAGTGACCTCTCTCAAGGAGCCAACATATATACTAATAAATACTATATTAGTATATATTTGTGTGTATATATAGACATACACACAAATATATGCTAATATAGTATTTTGTGAGTGAATGTCTATACTTTTAAATGTGATTTATGTAAATCATACCTATTTAAAATATATCAAAAATGAAAAGCTACACAGACTCTTGAACAACTAGCCTTGAAAAACTTTTTTACTTCCCTCTAAGATCTTAGAACAGCAATATAATGGATGGTGTTGAATATAATTCTGTGTAACAATAACAATGTTCTAATACAACACTGTTATAATGGTTTTGCAGAGGGTGTCTTCGCTCAATGAGACCTCCCAAAAGTAATAGAAGAATTTTGGTCTAAGAAGCTCTACTAAGGACTTCACTCTTGATCCAAAATAAATGTGCAACCATTTTGAAAGTGGAGGGATGGGTGCTGGAATACTGTATTACCAAGAACCAATTATGAACACCTTTGTAATTGTGTGTTTCACGGTGGTATAATAAAAAAAATTTAAAAAAAAAGAAATGTTTTCCATGGAAGAAAGTGGGCAAGGAAATGAAAAAAAGCTTCCAGTTGGAAATATGGAGCAAATTCATGAGTTCAGGTCCTCAGTTACTGCATTGCTTCAACTCCCTATTGAAGTTTGATGTTTGACATGGCATTTTAGGGAAGAGTGGCCTCCGGAAAAGACCAGAATGCACAGGATATGCCTGTCTTACACTATAGACTGTACTTGTGGGTGCTTTAGGCAGTTCCCGAGTCCTGAGCAAAGGCAGTTCCAGGAGTTCTGAGCGAGATGTTTATCTGCTGAAGTTTCTGTTTAGTTAATCATCTTCTGAGGTCATTGTACTTTTGGTGCTTCTTAGCCCTTGAGAAAAGATTCCGCATTGCAAACACTCCTTGGAAAGCCAGAGAGATCAACAGTGTCAATGTTGGCTCCTTGAGAGAGGTCACTTTGCTTGGTGAGAGACTGTAAGTAAAAATAGAAGTCCCGGAGTGTAGCCTCTTGGGCAAATGACTTATTCATGGGTTCTAAATTATTGAGGTCAATGGAGGGAGTGCTATTTTTTGATCTTTGAGAGAAGAAAAAAAGGGGTGAACTGAGTTTTAAGAAAGACTGTGTCATCAAGAGCCAAAGAAGTAGGTGATGTGGTGACTGAAGGAAAGGGGGGGTATGTGACGCTGGGATGGCATGTGCTCATAAGATGTCCTGCGGATGGTGGGCTGCAGACAAGCCCACCTCATTTGCTTCAGTCATTCAGACGGAGAAAGAATCTTTTCTCATAACAGGTTGACCTTCACACAGGCACTTGAGTTGGAAGAAAGTAACTACAAAGTCCTGGGAAGAATTTCTTCCTCAAAATACTGTCCCCTACCTTTGTCAGACAGAGACTGGGAATTTATTTTTTCTTGAAATGTAAATGCTTCCCTTGGAAATATCACAATTCAAAGTTTATTAGCTATAACTTTAATTATTGCATCTTTGTAAGAAAACTAGTCTATAGTTGACGAAGAGTAAAAGTGAGATGCAGAGAGGTGAAATATGAGAAAAGGGTTGCTAGAGTAGGGGCCTGTGATGTTTCTCACGAAAGGCTCAAGAAATTGACAGAATTGGTGGTGGGAAATGGACACTGGTGGAGGGCGGGTGCTGAAACACTACGTGACCAAAACCTCAAAAACATGAGACGTTGTAATTGAATATCTCACGGTGGTATAATAAAATACTAATAAAAATATGTATGTTGACTATCAGAAAAACACAATACACTACCTGCTCATTTTCCAGTATATCTGAGGCTGTGGTATAATGACATAGTCAACATTTGCATATGGATATACATTTTTAGAGATGTTCAACTGTCACTATTTATATTATACCAGTTGGTGCTTTTGCATTAAACCTACAAAATCTTTAAACAAAAAAAAAAAAGAAATTGACACAAGGCAAAATTTGAAAATTCTATTTCCACTGTACTGTTCCATGTCCGTTGTCTTCCCATGTAACAACTTCCCAGATTTGAACTATAGTATTTGTAGGCCATCTACAACTGTTGAGCTTTGTGGATGGATTTCTAGTTATGTTATTTGATATTCTCCCTGGATCCTTCTTTTGGTATCCACTGCCCGTTTACCAAACTCTTTGGCTTCTCATTATCTATATTTTGATTTCTAAAATCTCCCATTTGAGGCACAGTTTATTTTTTTGTTAGATGAGCTCCCTTGCAACTCTGACTTGAGTCTAAATCTACTCCACCCCAAACACTAGTCTCCCTGTCACTCAACAAAATCAGAGACTAGCAGCCCAGAAAAGCAGAAGAGTTACAGCACCTAGTCCAGGGAGAATGGAGCAGCGACCTCCAGTTTCCAATGTCAATATCCTGGGTCCAGCATTTAGGTCCAGTATTGTTTGTGGTGCTTTTTCTTTTTCATGCCCTTTGTTTCCAGCCTTGTGATCTGTCTTTTTATTTCTCTTACAAATTCTATAATGAGCCTTTTTCTTCTTAATAATTGTCCAATTCTGCTTAGGATGACAAGGTTTTGGTACCTGTTCTGTGCAACTTACTTTTAATTAATTTTAAGACATGCAATTTTTCTTATGTCCAGTACTCACAGCTGCCAATTTGGCTAATCCTGGTATTAAATACCAGTGGAAACTATTATTATCCTAATTTTACACATAAGAAAGCCAAGATACAGAGAAGCTACATATGACTCATATAGTTCGGCCAAAGGTAGAACTGGAATTTAAAGATGCTCTGAATATCTCCCTGACAGATTTCCCCCATTTCTCCCTTGCAGTTATTCCCTCTCTGGTTTGCCCCTTAATGCTTGACGCTCCCCCATCCCATAATGAGCAGTAGGAGTCTATGCATTAGACCTGCCCTAGCTAACTTACCAATTTATAACCCTAACCCCTGCCCTCCCACTTTTAAAAAAAAAGGTTTTTTAAAAAAAATTATTCCCACCGAGAGATATACAATTTCAAAGGTGTTCATAATTGGTTCTTGGTAATACAGTATTCCAGAATTCATCCCTCCACTAGTGCCCCATTCCCACCACCAATGTACCCACATTCCTTCCCACCCCCCCCAGGCTGCCTCTATAGCAAGCACCTCCTCTTTTCCTTCTCTCTTTTTCTCTCTCTGCCTCTCTCTGTCTCTTATCTGTATTCTCTCTCCTTTTTGTTTACACATTGTGGTTAGCCCTGAAGACATTTAGGGTTTTTTCATTTAAGTCTCTGTGTATATTCAATGGTGAGTTCAAGTCCGACATTATCATTTCCAACATTTAGTAAACACTGGTATATATTTATATTCCATTACTGAATGCAGTCATTCTACATCTGTTAAAAGGTTTTTCTTCCTGAGATCTAAAAAATGCTTTGTTGAAATTGTGAGAAATAAATTTTCCTGAAAAAAATTGCTAGTGTTTTTCCTGACTACATCTTTCAGAATGTTTGATACTCTTTAGGCATAAAGAAAACTATCACTGTGAGTTAGGAAACAGAAAGACCAAAATAGAAATACTGATATTAATTCAACTTTATGGGATTTTTAAAATTTTTGGATAAGTGTAGATTATCTTTGCATGTGATATGACATGTGGCAACTTATTTCTATATAAGATAAATATCTTTGCTGGCTCTGATGGTTGATGGTTTTTTGTTTATTATTGCCTTCTCTTTGTTTTTCTCCTTTTCAAGCCATCTGTCTATTGATTTGCTTATAATCCTGAAGCAAAACACTAGGTGACATTCAAGAAAGTATACTTTGCTTTTCATCATGCAGGGGAGCCAAGCAAGGACTATAATTCCAAAACTTGTTAGTGCTCTGTTATAATCGATTCCTTCTAGGTTTTTCAAAGCCTCCTACTAACTCAATTCCTCCTGATGTAGGTTTCAATGTATTCATCGACCGCTCCGAAAGGCATACAAACCAATTACAATCCTCATGAGTCACATATCCCATACACTTGAGAGATTTTCCAGAATGTTCCAGTATGTGATGAGAGTCTCAATAAATAGAAAGCAAGTAAAGAAGGGTGGCCATAATAGAGTGGTGGGCATATGGAAGAAAAGTGAAGGGAAGAGCATATGGTCAGAGTAGAAAGGCATAAATATCATGGCAAGGGATCGAGCAATAGCCCAGTGGGCAGGGCATTTGCCTTGTGACAAGGCCGGCCTGTGCCGGCAGGGGTTTTTGATCCCTGGCCTCCCATATGGTCCCCGAGCACCGCCAGGAGTAATTCCTGAGTGTAGAGCTGGAGGAGAAACCCTGAGCATTGACGGGTGTGACCCAAAAAGCAAAAAAAAAAAAAAAATCACAGCAAAGAGACTATGGAGTCTTGGATTGTTATTTTTTAGTGTGGGGAGTTTGTATGTAGAGGAGTAATACTCCCCTCACACATCCAGAGGGCAGCACTTCCCAGTAGGTGCAGGTAAACAGAATATATAGGGAATTCTAAGGAAACCAGGATGTAGAAGAATAAAAAGACAAGAGAATGGACTTCAACATACACATAATGCTTGTTCTTCAAAGTTCCCAAAGGTATAGCAAAGTTCCCAAAGGTATACCAAGGTTTGCAAGGTATACAAAGTGACTTGGTAAATGGGGAAACAATGTTGTATATTTGAAAGCTTTTAAGAGAACATATCTCTTTTCTTACAGTAGTAAAGACTTTAAAGTAGTTATATTTGTAGGGGAATACTCAGCTGGTAGATCACATCTTGGTTTTGCTAAAATGGGCATGAGACTTTGTAAGCCGTTGTGCTAAGCAAAGCGAATTCAGAAGGAGAATGTCAAACACTAGATGATTTATTCATGTGCGGGATATAAACACTTACTCAAAGTAAGGAAACAAAAGAAAGGAAGTCCAATGACAGCAAACTCTTAAATAGATTCAATTGTAGAACTGAAAGTACCATAAAATGAAGCAAATGGGGGTGGCCGTGAGGGGCAGAGGGAATCGTAGTGGCTCTCTAGTGTGGGTGCGGCACTGTAACATACATTCAAGAGATGTGGAACTATCTTATATCATGTGCAGTCCTATAAATCAATATTACCTTAATCAAAACCAAAAATAGTTGTGACTCCACTAATAAAAATACCAATAAGGGAGTCAATGTAAAAATTAACATAAATTATTGCTTCGAGCTATCCTGAAAAGTGAAAAAAAAACACATGCTTTCCTCTCCACTTTTGTTTGCAGGTGACAGAATAGGACTTTGGTGATAGTTTTTAGGAAATAAAATGAATAAATTTCGAATTGTTGTCCTGTCACTGAAACAATATACCTTTTTCTGGAGCCTCACACATTCTTTGGGACCTAATCAATGCTGCCTTTTTTTGCTTATATCAGTCATGACTTTATCCGTAACTGATCAAACTTCCCTCTGAAATCCTATTAAATTCAGAGTGTATAACACTCAGGGAAAAATAATAACAGTTATTATGCATAAAAGTGGTCAGACACTATAAATTCTAGTTATAGAATAAATCAGGATGCAGGTATAGCAAAGTGACTAGGTAAGTGAAACAATATTGTATGTTTGAAATCTTTTAAGAGAACATATCTCTTTTCTTACAGTAGTAAAATAGCACAATATTACCTTGCGCTTCTCACCCAGGCCCCACCACCAGGTGCCAATATCAAGGAGAAGATAAGAAACGAAAATTCACTAGGAAAAGAGTGTAACTGTAGTGATGCACGCCCGCTACAGACTATTTAGGGTGACATTTTCACAGTATATATAATGAATCTTATGCTCCCCATCTAAGACTAACATACTTTTATATCTCCGCAGCCCATTCACTGCTATTCTGTTATTTATCTTGTAAGTGGTGGGAGAAATTGTCTTAGGCTTTAAAATCTGAGTTTCAGACTGGACGCTAGTTTTAGAGATGTGTTCTCTTTGGGGATATTGCCCTCTGGGCTTTCTGAGTGATGCTTCTCTCTCAGCACAATGAGAAATATGAAAAGGAAGTGAGGGTAAACTTGTCGAGTTATGGTTTCCTGCTTTATCTTGTATCTCTGCCCTTCTTTGGCTTTTTCGAGTGTTCACTCCCTCTGAAGTAAGTGTTTGTGATAGATCCATTGCTGCTACTCTCAGCCCTAAGTGAGACCTGGAGTAGTTAATCTATCTGTGTATTCACGGGGAGGAGGACCGAGGGGGTACTCCTAGCACTGTGCAGTGGGTTCCTTTCTGAATCTCAAGGGGACTAGCACACAGAGGCCAAACCAGGTCAGCTGGTCTAGAAGACAACCCTCCGGCCCCCGTGCTAACTCTCATGGCCTGCTCCTGTGCTGTTATTTAGTCACCCTCACTAACTTCCCATTATTCCCTCCACTCTCCTTTCTTTCCGCTATTCCTACCTTCGCTTCTTTCCTCCCTCTCCCTTCCTTCCTTCTTTTCTTTTTTTCCTACCTTCCTTTCTTTCTTTGTTTTTTACTTTCCCTTCCTTTACTTTTCCTTCACATGCTTCCCTGCCTTACTTCTGTAGCTAATACCTACCAGCTTTCCTTCCTACCTATTATCTTTCCTTCCCTCCTCCTCCCTATCTTCCTTCCTTCCTTTCCCTTATTCCCTCTTTCCTCTCCCTCTCCCTCCCTCCAGGCTACTTTCCAATCTTCATTTGACTTTCTTCCCTCCCTACCTCCATCTACCAAGAAAAATTACTCCATTAACTCATGAAATATGAAGCATTCTTGTTAACCTCTTTCAAATTATTAGAAGTTTCTAACATGTGCACACAGTATCAAATATTTTTTGTCAAAATTACAAAAAATAATGTTTGTGTATTTTCTGGGAGGAACCTCCCTACTTCCCTCACCCAAATATACCACCAAGCATTTCCACTCTTGGGGCTTTACAGTTTAGAAACAAAAATGTTTAGATGTCTAGTTGAACTTGAGATTTCAGAAAAAATTATTATCATTACTCCAAATATTACGAGAGACACACTTATACTACAAAACAGTCAATATAAGATTATTAGAAGAATGCACGAGGAGAGAGAAAAAAGCACAAGGGCCGGCTTGTCTTCCCAAACTCTATGAGCTCATTACCGTAGCTGGCAGGCCTCAGGGACCAAATGCTAACGTCAAACGCTAAACTGGGGTGCAGAGGAAGCTGATAAAAGCAGACCTCAAAGACAGAAGGCAAGAAATACTGGAAGATGCAGCCCAGAAGCCGGAAAAGACACACTACCCGCCTGTCCTTAATGCCAACTATAAGACCAAGATGACTGCCCTCCGGCGCCTGATGGATCCTATCACATCTTCCAGAAGGCAATGGAGAAGATTATCCAGGACCCTCTACTCAAATCTTTTGATAGCCACATCCCTACCTGCCCACATACCAGTCCACAGGATGGATCGTCATTCCCAACGTTCTCCCTTCTGGGAAATAAGACATGCCATCTCATCGGTAAAGAAGGGAACAGCACCAGGCCCCCAGAACAAAAGTCAGACCCGAACATCTGAAAAATCTGCCGTCGAGTGCTTCATCAATACACTAGCTCGGCTCTTCACACGCTACCTGTCTGAGGGCAAGGTGCCCTCCCAGTGGAAAACCAGCAGGACAGTTCTACTGTTCAAGAAGGGAGACATTCATGACGCCAGCAACTATGCCCCATCTGCCTGTTGTCTGTCATACTACAAGCTGTTTACCCGAGTCATCCTGAACAGGATTAGCAGAACACTAGATGGAAGGACAACCATGCGAGCAAGCAGGCTTCGGAAAGGATTCAGCTGACAATCGACCATATCCACACAGTAACCAAGCTCGTTTAGAGGTTTGTAGGGGAGCACAAGATGCCGCTCTGTCTCCACGTTCATTGATTTACAGAAAGCCTTTGATTCTGTGGAACTGAAGCAGTCATCAGAAGCCCTAGCCAAACAGGGTGTTCAAACCCAATACATCAAGATCCTAACAGTGAGCTGTATTATGGATTCACCACCAGGATCTCACCATTCTACAAAAGTGATCATTGATGTCAAGAGGGGGTTCGACAAGGGTGATTACCATCTCACCAAAAACTCTTCAGTGCCACCCTCGAGAAACATCCATGAGACAATTAGAATGGGAAGGAATGGGAGTGAAGATAGATGGTCGAGCAGCTACACACCACCTCGCTCCGCTGATGACATCGTTCTAATAACACCAAACATTAGCCAAGCGGCACAAATGCTGGCTGACTTTGACCGAGAATGTGGAAAGGTAGGTCTACAGCTGAATCTGAAGAAAACTATGTTCATGAGAAATGAACTAGTTCAGAAGGCCCCATTCTCTCTCCAATGGAACAAACATCTCTGAATGCAGCAGTTATGTGTGTACCTAGGTCCGAGAAGTCAACATGATGAATGACCCACAAAACCTGAGCTGCGCAGGAGGAAGAGAGCGGCATGGAATGCCTTCAAAGGCATCGAAGAAATAGCTAAAGGACAAAGAACCTCCGGCTCCGGGCACATCTCTTCGACCTCCACCGTTCTCCCTGCATTAACATACGCCTCCAGAGACCTGGGCCCTACGAAAGCAGGATGAGGAATGCTATTCGGGTCTCCCAGAGAGGCATCGAAAGAGCTATGCTTGGGAATATCCGCGCCTCACCCAAGTGAGAGGAAGATCGGAGTTCTGACCTCCGTCGCTTATTCCAGAATCAGGGAGCTGTCTCGTTTGCCAAGGCATCGAAAATCAGATGGGCTGGACATGTAATGCGATTTGGAGACAACCGCTGGACTAGAGCCGTTACCGACTGGATCCCCACCGGGATGTCAAAGGATCACGTGGCCGCCCACCTACAAGATGGTCCAGACTTCCTTGTCAAGACCCTGAAGAGGCAGGTTTGAGGCTCTTCATATTCCTGAATCAACCAGATGCCAATGGGCTACATTGGCACGTGATAGGGTCCAATGGAAATGTTACTGGCGCCCGCTCAGGAGCAAATGCGATGAGTAGCACTTCAAGTGATCAAAGTGATCAAGTGA